>OLKM01000771.1:209208-225671 GCA_900291075.1 Melanogrammus aeglefinus
ACCAGTAACATACACCTTGGCCACACACCTTTGTTAGATTCAGGTAACATACACCGGGCCACACACCCGTTTAACCAAAGGTACCATTACACCTGGACACACACACAGATAGACACAGGTAACATACCATCCTGGCCACACACCTGTTAGACCAGGTAACATACACCTGGCCACACACCTTCAGACCAGGTAACATACACCTGGCCACACACCTTCAGACCAGGTAACATATACCTGGCCACGCACCTTCAGACCAGGTAACATACACCTGACCACACACCCGTTAGACCAGGTAACATACACCTGTCTCAGCCTTTGCCGCGCCCCTGTCTCACCTGTCCCCCTCTCCTGTCTCACCTGTGCCCCGCGCCTGTCTCGCCTGTGCCCCGCCCCTGTCTCACCTGTTCCCCGCGCCTGTCTCACCTGTGCCCAGGTGCTGAGCCTGTCACCGGCCCCCCTGTCCCTGCTGATCAAGGCGGCCCCCATCCTGACGGACGACATGTACGGAGACATCCAGCCCGCCGCCTGGGAGCTCATGCTCAGTGTGGACGAGCACATGGCCGCCGCCGCAGGTGAGGACAGACAGACAGACAGACAGACAGGTCTGCAGGAGGTCAAGATACACTCAGATAAGGGTTTGGTCTTCAGTGGGGCAGGGGTGATGCTTTAGAACGGACATGACGGTTTAATACAGTTGGTCCTGGTCTATAGTTGCCTTTAATCTCTCTCTCTCTCTCTCTCTCTCTCTCTCTCTCTCTCTCTCTCTCTCTCTCTCTCTCTCTCTCTCTCTCTCTCTCTCTCTCTCTCTCTCTCTCTCTCTCTCTCTCTCTCATATCTCACGCTCTGACTCTCTGTCATCCCTAATCCCCGTCGTAACATCGTAACAACCCCCCTCCCAGCCTCTTGTCCAGACGAGCCCCTGACTGTCCCCCCCCCCCGCCCCCCCCCAGCGGCCATGTTCCTGCTGTGTGCGGTGAAGGTCCCTGACGTGGTGACGGAGATGATGATGGCCGAGTTCCACCACCAGGAGGCGTGCCAGCGCATCAACTCTGTCCTCAAGTTCTACACGCTATGGCGCTTCCGCTACCAGGTGTGGCCGCGCATGGAGGAGGGCGCCCAGCAGATATTCAAGGTGAGGTCAACACCTTGTCTCCATGGCGACCCCGATCGATACTCTATCTCCATGGTGAAGGATGTGATGTTTGAGTGTGTTGACTCCCTTAGAGGTTAGCAATGGGACGTCTGTATTGAGTGCCAAATCGTAAGGGTTAGAATTTGTGGTTGGGATTTAAGGGTACTTGGTATGGTAGGTATAATTGTAGGCTACGTAGCATGGTAGGCTACGTAGCATGGTTGGGTACTTAGCATGGTAGAGTTCTTAGCATGGTAGGCGACTTAGAAGGGTCGGGTTCTTGGCACGGTTTGGTAATCAGCATGGTAGACTACTTGCCATAGTAGGGAGCATGGTAGCATAGCATGGGAGGCTACTTAGCATGGTAGGCTACATAGCATAGTAGGGCCCCAAAGCCGCAGTTAATCTTCAGAAGTGCCTGAGCGTCTCCGTTGTGTTCCAGATCCCTCCTCCCAGTATAAACTTCACCCTGCCCTCTCCCATCTTGGGCATGCCATGTGTGCCCATGTTCGACCCCCCCTGGGTGCCCCAGAACACCGGCAGCGTCCAGGACCCAATCAACGAAGACCAGTCTGTAAGTCCCGCCCACCTCCACGCTTGGGTAACCAATCACAGGCCATAGCAGACACCTGGCAACCTGTTTTACCAGTGAACTGCTGCTAGCTAAATGCTATGTTGTTGTGTCAGAACTTTTTGGTGACGTGCTAATATTAGCAGCGTTCGTAGCCTTCCACAAATATACGTAAGTATGTCTGACGCCGGTATTTAGTTTGATCTGGGTTTAAAAAAAACATGGATATCGTGACATGTTCAATTTAATAAAAGTTTAAATAAATGAGGTCTTTGTTATCTGGGGTATGTCCATCGACCTAAACTCATGTAGTCCATTGTACTTCCTTTTCGATCAAGCTTTCACCAAGTTGCATAGCTTTAGTGAAATACATTGAATGTTTTTTACCTGACACTTAATCTCTGATGTTACAAAACATGTAACTCAAAGCACCGGAGTCGCACCAAGCACCACCCCGTCCTGGTGTCTCATTGGTTCATACGGCTCGTGACATGCCCTGACATCCATACGAGCAGCCAATCCCAGAGGGGCGCTGTCCCTATATTTTGGGGGTAGCGTTTGGTTTATCCTGAAGGCCTTGGTAAACTAAGGACCTCATCACCCAATGTGGACACAGGGGTTCCCAAAGTAAGAGTACCTACAGTACACGGAGCCGGGGGGGCGGGGGGGGGACATTTACTCTGTGACCCATGAGGGTTTTGCGCCAGTGTAAGCACGCCGCCTGTAATGTCTCAACTGTCTTTGTTTTTAGTACCCCTCACTCATTCACTCAGGCCGTACCATCGTAAGTCCAGACTTTTCTATGGATGCTTATGTTGTTGCATCATGTTCCCTCCGCCAGCCAGTGACTGAATGACAAAACCCAAACATCCAACGACACCGGCGTCCATCTCCCTGTTTGGCCGAACCCAAAGCTAGTGACCTCTCATTCGTTGGACCTCCCATAGGTCGGTCTGGCTACTGTTGCATCTTGGGTGTTAAGGGGGGACCTAGCCTAGTGTCTCGTGCCTGAAGCTGATTGTTCAACAACAACAAAAATGACACACATACAGCATGAGTGTGAGGCGTTGTCGTCTGTGTGTGCGTGCGTGTGTGCGTGCGTGTGTGTGTGTGCGTGTGTGCGTGCACGACAGTTTGAAGAAGTGCACAGCTGCCTGGGCTTTGTGGAGCTGCGTCCATGCCATGCGTCTCACTGTGTGTCTGTGTACGAGCATGATTGTGAGTGCCGTCCCGTTCAGGGGGGGGTATGGCCTCTGATTGGACCCCCAGCGGACCCCCACTGCCTTGCCCTCTTCATGCCTCACGGGCCCCACACACTGGGCCGTTCGGACCTCCGTCGGCTCTCCCCGACCAAAACGGCTGCACCCCAATGTTAGCCGAAAGTTAGCCAAACGTTAGCCAAATGTTAGCCAACTGTTAGCATAACGTTAGCTGATCGTTAGCCGATTCTGAACGTCGCCAGGCGGCCGGCAGCCAGCCGATCCACAGAGACGTAGGCTCAGATGAAGCTCGGCCGGTGTCCGAAGTCTCGGCCGATAATCTCTGACGTACGTCGTACGATATTCGTAATGGCGCAGTGTGTGGAGCCCGTTAACGGAGAGCCAACCACACACACCTGTTCTTCAGCCCTGAACACCTGAGCTCACAAAGGGTTTAAGGAGAGCGTCTGAAACTAGGTGTCCCCCATCTCTAGTGTCCTAAAGAAAGCTCTTCACATCCTAAAGAAACGTCTTCAGCGCCCTCGCTACCCTATCTCTAAATGCACTTAAAGACCTTCAGATGAACTGCTCAGCTTCCGGTGCTGCCTTGCTCATGTCGATGTGTCGCAACGCGGACGTCTGGGTTAGCAGTTATAGTGTTCTCAAGACATTGAGCGGTGTCCGGCCTGTCACCTCCCTAAACCGTACTTCAAAACCTGGTCCCGGGACCAATCTAAAGCCGGCTCTGTTGACCCTACAAAGCTGCTACGGGTATGGGTTTGAACCGGCAACCCGGGATTGGAGATTAGAGGACCAAAAACGCTCTCAACCAAAGGGAGGGTGGGTCATTTGGCTCAGCGGTTTCAGTACCCTGAAGTGACACACTCCTCGCCGCAACTCGCTACCAATCTGGGTCCCAGCACCGAGGAAACACGTGCTACACAGTGGACGAGGGTCTCGAACCGGCAAACCCTCGACGGGCCAACAAAGAGCGCTCTAACCGCTAACCCAAACGCCTGCCGAGCCATTTGAGTTGGTGGTTATAGCGTGGAGCGTCAGAGGGCTCTCAACGGGAGCGGGCTCTCACCCCGTCGATCCTCTACACATCTAACACCACCTCGTTGTTCAACCCCACCCTCCACCCCCACCCCCTCCAATCCTCCCTACACCCTAACCCCAACCCAACATCGAACCTTCCAACACCCCAACCCCCCACTTCCAACTCCCCTCTTCCAACCCCCCTCCCTCCCATCCTCAAACCCCCCTCACACCCCCCCCCCCATCCCCCCCCACCCGGTGGCCTTGCAGAAGTCGTTCTCGGCGCGGGCGGTGTCGCGCTCCCACCAGCGGGCGGAGCACATCCTGAAGAACCTGCAGCAGGAGGAGGAGCGGCGGCGGCTGGGCCGCGAGGCCAGCATCATCTCGGCCATCCCCGTGGTGCAGGAGGCCTGCTACGAGCCCACCTGCAGCCCCCCGCCCGAACAGGAGGAGGAAGGTGGGCCGCCACCGCCGCCGCCGCGCCCTCACACTAACACGGTCACACGCTAACATGCCCACATGCTAACACGGTCACACGCTGACACGCCCACACGCTAACATGCCCACATGCTAACACGCCCACATGCTAACACGGCCACACGCTAACACGCCCACATGCTAACACGCCCACACAGCCACACGGCCACATGCGAACACGCCAGCATGCTAATGCGGCCACATGCTAACACGGCCACACGGTCACATGCTAACACGCCCACATGCTAACACGCCCATATGCTAACACGCGCACATGCTAACACGCCCACATGCTAACACGCCCACATGCTAACACGCCCACACGCTAACACGCCCACATGCTAATGCGGCAACATGCTAACACGCCCACATGCTAACACGCCCACATGCTAACACACCCACACGGCCACATGCTAACACGCCCACATGCTAACACTGCCACACGCTAATACGCCCACATGCTAATACGCCCACATGCTAATACGCCCACATGCTAACACGGCCACATGGTAACACGGCCACATGGTAACACGGCCACACGCTAACATGGCCACAACACTCCGGGCGTGTTAGCGTAGCGTTGCCACCTTTCAGAAATTAAAATAAGGGACGCCCACCATGGGCCCGACTCCTGTGGGGCGGGGCGCCCGCAGCAGTGGTATGTTTTATTTTGTGCTGGTGTTTTTAGTAAACTGTTCAAGCAAGCAATTACGCATACATAAAGCCGACATGCTTCATCAATACGACTCCACATGCTAATACGCCCACATGCTAATACGCCCACATGCTAATACGCCCACATGCTAACACGGCCACATGGTAACACGGCCACATGGTAACACGGCCACACGCTAACATGGCCACAACACAATAAACAACAAAAACACTTATAAACTTATGTAAAAAAAAAAAGAAAGTACAAAACATTACTCCTTCCCTCAAAACTGTTACTTCTTTTTCCAGGTGTACTTCTTGTTACTCCTTGCAGCACTGAGTAACTCTTTGTCTTTCAAAGCGCTGTTGTAAAACTCTGAACAGGACTGCTCAAAGTTGAGGGTGATCAGGAGCTCACTTCTCATGAGCTCTGTGGAGCACCAGTTCCTGCAGTCACTCCATTTGTTGGCCATTCTGGAGAAGATCCCTTCCACATATCCAGTGGATGCTGGGACGCTCAGGATGTGGCTGGTGATAGACAGCATGTTAGGCAGGTGAAGCTACTTGAAAGAGAGTCCCCCACCTGGCAGCCACACCTTTGGACTTCCGTTCATCTTCAGTATCTTCTTTGAGCCTCTTCAGAATGGGTTTGGCTGTGGAGCATTCATCATAAAGTTCATCCATGTTGACTTTATGGATGAGGTTTAGCTTGGCGGTCACCCTCTCAATGTCACTAAAGGTCATGGTGCCATGGTGCAGAGAGAGGTTGCAGTGAGAACAACCAGTTGTCTTCGGAAAAGTTGAACCATTTGTCAACATATGAGAGTGCTGCGTTGAGAAATGCAGTGAAATCTGCCCTTGCCATGTCTGCATCACATGGACGGAGACGCCATTTAGTTAAGTAGCCATAGAACTGGTCATCTCGTCTCTGTGTGAGCTTTTGCTTAAAGTTATCCATGATGGAATATAACTCAACACAGGTGGCTTCATCACTATCCAGCATCTTTATAAATTCCTCAAAGAGAGAGAGGATATTATTGCAGAAAAGAAGGTCAACCTCCACAATGTTTCCATCTTCCTCAGTTGAGTCCTCACTGAGCTTTAACAATGATCAAAGTTGTTTGGGACACTCCTCCCCCAGGCTGATGAAGTACGATTTCAGTGCAATCCAGGTTGGCATTAGCCGGGTAATGGCTGGATTAAGGGAGAGCCACCTGGTTGTGACATGTCACAGATTTTCCGGGAACTCCACATCACAAAACCTACAAAACTCGTTGAGTGATTCTCTTCGTTTGGCAGATGTGGAACAGATGTGTTGTGCATATGGGCATGGCAGTTTCCTTGCAGCAGATCTTTTTGTTTCTTCTTCAAGTTGGTGAAGACAGAGTTGTGAATTCCATAATTCACATTTGTAATGTCTGCACTAAATGCTGCCACTTGATCAAACGATAAGCCACACTTGTCAAGCGACTGCTCTTTGAGAGCTACAATCCCAGCAGCGGACTCATCTGCATTTTCAATGAAATCCAGCATTTTGTTGGTGACCCCGCATTCTGGACTGAAGTATTGAACAGCAAGGGGGAACATCTTCCTGTCGCCTTTATTTGATGCATCTGTCTGAATGGAAAATGGGAGGGGTTTATCTGATGTTAGGGCCTTGAGAACATCCGCCACTGCCTCTGGAGAAAGGACATCTTTAACCACTGCCTCTGCCTTTGCACTCCCTATAGACATTTTTTTTTTTTTTACAATTTTTGAATCCGGGAGAATCTTTTGATTCCAGTTTATGTGCACGGTCAGCACTGTTGTAGCTGAGGTTGTGTCTGACTGTGTGGTACACCTGTGTCACCTCAGGCGCGGTAACCTGGAGGGGAGGAGTGGGATGACATATTGTGGATTAAATTGAACAGTATTTGTCTGCTGCCTGTCTTATGACTTGAAAGGAAGTCAGGTCATCCAAACAGTTAAACCACACTAATAATATAATTGATGTAATGATCACTGAACACTGCATTCCTCAAAACTATAAACATTTTGACACAGAATACACAGAAAGCTCTACAAACATTTTTAATCTAGGAAATGTATATATAAAAGAACAAACGTTTTCTTTTAACAAATGTATTTATATATTTATTAACTGTTAATCTATTAGTATGATTTGTTCTTTAAATGGCCAAATATAATATTTATATTGGCTAATACTACTGTATATTAAATAAATGATCGTTCATTCGACTTTAAAAACTCAACATCCTAAACAATCAATCAAACCACAACAGTTTACTAAAATAGGCTCTGCCCATGCACTGCCATCTTCTGGCAAAAGCACAACCAGATAGGACATCAATCACAACATAATGTCCCGTACCGTATCGATCTCAGGAGATGATTGGGGTATGGAGAACTGTGACGCTGACGCTTGGGTCTTCTGTGATCCTTCGTGTCTGCAGCGTTGCTCTCCTGTTGCATGCTGTCTGATGTCAGACAGCCCACCGTGCGCCACTGAAAACACTCGCCGACATATTTTACAATTTGCCTTGTAAACATCTCCACTGACGCTGTCCAGCCAAGGATGTGCCTCTTCCCACTCACGTCTGTACTTCTGCAAGCGTTTTCGCTTTTGAGGGCGTGGTGGAGTATCGGGTGCAGTGGACATTTTTAAAAGGCGCGGGTTTTGCGAGCAGCGCCGGTGTGTGGCGTCCACCACACGCATGCGCAGAGACACACAGAGGACCGCAGCGGGTGCTCCGTAGATCCCGCCGCGACAGTTTTGCTGGCCTTAGTATTCCCTGTGTTTTCTTTTGATCATTAATGTTAGATTTAGTGTTTGTGTGCGTGACAGACATGTGTGTTGGACATTTATGGAAATACGGAACAAATCGCGTCCCGTATTGGTTCAATACGGGACGCAACATTTAATTGCAAAACAAGGGACGATTCCGTATTTTACGGGACGGGTGGCAACCAGGAAGTGCTAGGGCGCTAATGCTTGAATGTGCTAAAATGGGAATGCGTCCACGTGCTAATATGTTACACTAAATGTTATAATAAATTGCTAATATGCCCGTATGCTACTATTCTAGTGGGCTAGTATGCTAGTGTGCTATGTGCTAATGTGCTAATGTAATAATATGTCAATGCGCCAATGCGGCCCTATGCTAATGCTAAGTGGGATGCTAATGTGTTACCTGGCTGAACCAGCAGCTGGCTTAACCCCGTTGCCATGGTTTCTGTCGTACATTACGTGAGACGTCATTCGGAAAAACCTCGGAATGAAATGCTGCGACTGAGAGTGTAGTTCCAATCTCCGGCCACTAGAGGCTGGTGTACGTGTTGGGGGCGTTCAGGGTGTCTGAGCCCCCCAGGGTGTGTGAGCAGGGGGGGGGTTCAAGGTCCCTAAGCCCCCCAGGTTGTCTGAGTGTGTGACTCTGACCCCGGCCTGCAGAGGAGGGGGGTAACCTGACGTCACGCCGTCTGTCCGTCAGCCCGTCCTGCGCCTCCAGCACCTCTCACCGCAACTACTCCTTCAGACGGGGGTCCGTGTGGTCGGTGCGCTCCGTGGTCAGCGCAGAAGGTACAAACATGTTACACACTAACACACACACACATACACACACACACTAAACACACACTAACACACACACATGTAACACACATGTAACACTAACACACACTAACACACCCGTAACACAATAACACACACTAACACACACACACACTAACACACATGTAACACGCTAACTCACACTAACACACACACACACTAACACACCTGTAACACACTAACACACACTAACACACATGTAACACGCTAACTCACACTAACACACACACAAACGCGTAGTACACTAATGCACACATTCACACATTTAATACACTCACACACTAACACACGTACACACATGTAACACACACACGTAACACACAACCACACATATGTCTCACACACACGCTAACACACATAAACACACACACTAACACACATACACACATGTAAACACATACAAGTAACACACAAACACACGTGTAACACAAACACGTAAAACACAAACACACATATGTATCACACACACACTAAAACACATACACGCACACACTAACACACTTAATCACACACTCTTTCAACACACACACCGAAGCACACACTGAGGTTTACGTTGCACATCGATCCACATCTGAGGTGTTATTGATTGCTGATTGATTGATTGGTCCTGACTGAGTTATTAGTGATTGCTGATTGATTGATTGGTCCTGACTGAGTTATTAGTGATTGCTGATTGATTGGTCCTGACAGATGAGGAGAACCTGACAGAGCTGTTATTGATTGATTGATTGATCTGATTGATTGGTCCTGACAGATGAGGAGAACCTGACGGAGCACACACCCACCCACCACACGCTGCAGCCGCCGCAGGCCGTGTTCCCAGCATGCATCTGTGCTGCCGTGTTACCCATAGTGCACCTGATGGAGGACGGCGAGGTGCGGGAGGACGGGGTGGCAGGTGAGGAACAGCCAGCAGGACATCACCATGAGATTAGATTACTAGACATTAGATCAGATTAACCCTGGCCTCCAGACAGCATCACCAGGAGATTAGATTATTAGATTAGACTGTTAGATTAGATTATTAGATTAGATTATTAGATTAGATTATTAGATTAGACTGTTGGATTAGTCCATTAGATCAGATTAACCCTGACCTCCAGACAGCATCACCAGGAGATTAGATAAGATTATTAGATTAGACTGTTAGATTATATTATTAGATTAGACTATTAGATTAGACTGTTAGATTAGATTATTAGATTAGACTATTAGATTCGACTATTAGATTAGACTGTTAGATTAGATTATTAGATTAGATTATTAGATTAGACTATTAGATGAGACTATTAGATTAGACTGTTAGATTAGATTATTAGATTAGATTATTAGATTAGATTATTAGATTAGACTGTTGGATTAGTCCATTAGATCAGATTAACCCTGACCTCCAGACACCATCACCAGGAGATTAGATACAATTATTTGTTTTTTATTATTTTATCAGATGTAACTTTATTGCCGTGTGTGTGTGTGTGTGTGTGTGTGTGTGTGTGTGTGTGTGTGTGTGTGTGTGTGTGTGTGTGTGTTCCCCCGTGTGTGTGCATGTGTGTGTGTTTGTGTGCGTGTGTGTGTGTGTGTAGTGAGTGCGGTGGCTCAGCAGATCTTGTGGAACTGTCTGATAGAAGACCCCGCCCTCGTGCTAAGACACTTCCTGGAGAAACTGACCGTCAGCAACAGACAGGTAGCGCACACACACACCACACACACACACACACACACACACACACACACACACACACACACACACACACACACACACACACACACACACACACACACACACACACACACACACACACGCTGACCGCTGTGTGCTCTGCCAGGACGAGCTGATGTACATGCTCAGGAAGCTCCTGCTGAACATCGGAGACCTCCCAGCCCAGACCTCCCACATCCTCTTCAACTACCTGGTGAGGCACGACCTCCCCCACCCCCACCACCTCACCATCACAACCTCCATCACCCCCACCAGCCCCACCATCACAACCTCCGTCCCCTCCACCACCATCAACCCCTCCATCCCCACCTTCAAATCCGTCAGAGTCACCTCCACCTCCGTTACTAAAGAGTACCGTACCACCTGTACCGGAGGAGGAAGTATTGAGCCTCTCCCTCCCCCCTCTCCCCTTCCCTCCTCCCCCCCTCCCCCCTCCCCTCCCCCCTCCCCCTCTCCCCCCTCTCTCCCCCCCTCCCCCTCCCTCCCCCCCCCTCCCCCTCAGGTGGGGCTCATCATGTACTTTGTGCGCACGCCGTGCGAGTGGGGCATGGACGCCATCTCGGCCACGCTGACCTTCCTGTGGGAGGTGGTGGGCTACGTGGAGGGGCTCTTCTTCAAGGACCTGAAGCAGACCATGAAGAAGGAGCAGTGCGAGGTCAAGCTGCTGGTCACCGCCTCCATGCCAGGTCAGAGCTCCGCCCACTGCCGCCGCCGCTGCCACCGACGCTAGCTGTTAGAGCTAGGTCACTGAAGCTAGGTCACTAGAGCTAGTTCACTGAATCTAGTTCACTAGAGCTAGTTCACTAGAGCTAGTTCAGTGACGCTAGTTCACTAGAGCTAGTTCACTAGAGCTAGTTCACTGAAGCTAGTTCACTAGAGCTAGTTCACTGAAGCTAGTTCACTAGAGCTAGTTCACTAGAGCTAGTTCACTGAAGCTAGTTCACTAGAGCTAGTTCACTGAAGCTAGTTCACTAGAGCTAGTTCACTGAAGCTAGGTCACTAGAGCTAGTTCACTAGAGCTAGTTCACTAGAGCTAGTTCAGTGACGCTAGTTCACTAGAGCTAGTTCAGTAGAGCTAGTTCACTGAAGCTAGCTCACTAGAGCTAGTTCACTAGAGCTAGTTCACTGAAGCTAGCTCACTAGAGCTAGTTCACTAGAGCTAGTTCACTGAAGCTAGTTCACTAGAGCTAGTTCATTGAAGCTAGGTCACTAGAGCTAGTTCACTGAAGCTAGGTCACTAGAGCTAGTTCACTGAAGCTAGTTCACTAGAGCTAGTTCAGTGAAGCTAGTTCACTAGAGCTAGTTCACTAGAGCTAGGTCACTAGAGCTAGGTCACTAGAGCTAGTTCACTAGAGCTAGTTCAGTGAAGCTAGTTCACTAGAGCTAGTTCACTGAAGCTAGGTCACTAGAGCTAGTTCACTAGAGCTAGTTCACTGAAGCTAGTTCACTAGAGCTAGTTCAGTGAAGCTAGTTCACTAGAGCTAGTTCACTGAAGCTAGGTCACTAGAGCTAGTTCACTGAAGCTAGTTCACTAGAGCTAGTTCACTGAAGCTAGTTCACTAGAGCTAGTTCACTGAAGCTAGGTCACTAGAGCTAGTTCACTGAAGCTAGGTCACTAGAGCTAGTTCACTAGAGCTAGGTCACTAGAGCTAGTTCACTAGAGCTAGTTCACTGAAGCTAGGTCACTAGAGCTAGTTCACTAGTTTGTCGTTAAAGAGATAGGGAGTCATGCTAACGGTGTCATCACCTGTGTTCCCCGGTGCATCAGGCACCAAGACTCTGGTGGTGCACGGCCAGAACGAGTGTGACATCCCCACACAGCTGCCGGTTCACGAGGACACCCAGTTCGAAGCCTTGCTCAAGGTGGGTGCCCCCGAGTTAGCCGATCACCGCTCACCACTGAACACCACAGTTACCGTCACAAGATGGCGCACCGAGCATGCGTACGTTTGGCTCACGTTCCAGGAATCACGATGAGCAGAAACAGGAGCTCAGATTCACTGGTTAACGATAGATTATTAATCATAATATGTACCCTACCGGTCAAATAAGTTTGCCGTCACCCGGACAATTTCATGTTTTCAATGAAAACTTTTCCACAGTTTTCAGCTGTGCTAACATAAATGCACAAAGGTTTTCGAATCAAAGAAACAACGTGCAGAACACGAAAACACACGACATGACAACTGTAGTCCGTAGTAATTGAAATGTTCCCTCTGTCACTTCCTTCAGGAATGTCTGGAGTTCTTCAACATTCCCGAGGCGCGGTCGGCTCACTACTTCCTCATGGACAAACGCTGGAACCTCATCCACTACGCCAAGGTCCGGCCCACGGCCCTTGACGCTACGCCGACTCACACCGCATGGGAATGCACGGCGAAGGCTGAGATCACATGAGACTGCACGACATGACTCTCTGCTCTCTCTCCCCCCTCCTCCCCTCTGCTCTCTCTCCCCCCTCCTCCCCTCTGCTCTCTCCCCCCTCCTCCCCTCTGCTCTCTCTCTCCCCCCTCCTCCCCTCGTGCTCTCTCCCCCCTCCTCCCCTCTGCTCTCTCTCCCCCCTCCTCTCTCTCTGCTCTCTCTCTCCCCCCTCCTCCCCTCTGTCCTCTCCCCTCTCCTCCCCTCTGCCTCTCTCCCCCCTCCTCCCCTCTGCTCTCTCTCCCCCCTCCTCCCCTCTGCTCTCTCTCCCCCCTCCTCTCTCTCTGCTCTCCTCTCTCCCCCTCCTCCTCTGTCCTCTCCCCCCTCCCTCTCTCTCTGCTCTCTCTCTCTCCTCTCTCCGCCCCTCCTCCCCTCCCCTCTGCTGCTCTCTCCCCCCCTCCTCTCTCCCCACCTCCTCCCTCTTATCTCTTCCCTCCTCCTCCCCTCCTCCCCCTCTTATCTCTCCTCCCCCCTCTCTCCCCTCCTCCTCCCCCTCTCCCCCAGACCTATGTGAGGGACATCTATCCGTTCAGGAGGTCTGTGTCCCCCCAGCTCAACCTGGTCCACATGGTCCCGGACAAAGGCCAGGAGCTGATCCAGAAGCAGGTGAGGCTACCCCCCGCGGTGATGACCCCCAGTGAGGCTACCCCCCGTGATCATGACCCCCAGTGACCTTTCGTGCCCACTGCACCGTCAGTCAACGGACGTGGGAAGGCGTGGCTGACGGATGGGGGAGTAGTCTTTGCAGAGGCATCCGTCAGCCAATCAAATCGCTTCGCGCTCCATTTTTTAAATTAACACTTCTCCGCCGCTCTAATAGCCGCTTTCCAGTATCGAGCCCCGAGTCCCGTCACAGTGCTTAAATTTGCATACTAGCGATCTGATTGGAATGACGGATCCGTCGCTGCCGAAAAAGTTGAACATTTTTCAACTTTCTGACGGTGGCGAACGCTCCAACTGAACGGACGGATCCACAATGCATTGCGCGTCCGTCCCCATTCAAAGTCAATGGGTGACGGACAACTGACGGAGGTAGTGGGCACGAGGCTTGAGGCTACCCCCCGTGGTGATGACCCCCAGTGGTGATGACCCCCAGTGAGGATGACCCCCAGTGAGGATGACCCCCTGTGGTGATGACCCCCAGTGGTGATGACCCCCAGTGGTGATGACCCCCAGTGGTGATGACCCCCAGGGGTGATGACCCCTAGTGGCGATGACCCCCAGTGGCGATGACCCCACTAATCTCTCTATCTAAGAGACATTAAAGGCTTATCTTATCTTATCTTATCTTATCTTATCTTATCTTATCTTATCTTATCTTATCTTACCCGGGGGCGGGGGACCGGTGAAGGCTGTGAATGTAGCAGTAGACTGAGAGGCCTCCATTGATGAAAGCAATCTCTCTCTCCCTCCCTTCACCTCTCTCTCTCCCTCTCCCCCCTCTCTCTCTCTCTCCCTCTCTCTCTCTCCCTCCCTTCACCTCTCTCTCTCCCTCTCTCCCTCTCTCCCTCCCTTCACCTCTCTCTCTCCCTCTCTCCCTCTCTCTCTCCCTCCCTTCACCTCTCTCTCTCCCTCTCCCCCCTCTCTCTCTCTCCCTCTCTCTCTCCCTCCCTTCACCTCTCTCTCTCCCTCTCTCCCTCTCTCTCTCCCTCCCTTCACCTCTCTCTCTCTCTCCCTCCCTTCACCTCTCTCTCTCCCTCTCCCCCCTCTCTCTCCATCTCTCTCTCTCTCCCTCCCTTCACCTCTCTCTCTCTCTCCCTCCCTTCACCTCTCTCTCTCCCTCTCTCTCTCTCCCCTCTTTCTCTCTCTCTCTCCCCTCTCTCCCCCTTCTCTCTCTTCCTCCCTTCACCTCTCTCTCTCTCCCCCTCTCCCCCCTCTCTCTCTCCTCTCGCTCTCTCTCTCCCTCCCTTCACCTCTCTCTCTCTCCCTCTCTCTCTCCCCCTCTCCCTCTCTCTCTCCCTCTCTCTCTCCCCCTCTCCCCCCTCTCTCTCTCCTCTCTCTCTCTCTCTCTCTCTCTCTCTCTCTCTCTCTCTCTCTCTCTCTCCCTCCCCCCCACCCCCAGGTGTTCTCCCGTAAGCTGGAGGAGGTGGGCCGGGTGCTGTTCCTCATCTCCCTGACTCAGAACATGCCTCCGGTCCACAAGCAGTCCCACGTGTCCCTGCTCCAGGAAGACCTGCTCCGCCTGCCCTCCTTTCCCCGCACCGCCATCGACGCAGAGTTCTCCCTCTTCAACGAGCCGCAGGGTAGCTAGCCCACCTAGCGCTTAGCTAGCCCACCTAGCGCCTAGCTAGCCCACCTAGCGCTTAGCGTAGCATGACTGGCTAGCCAACTCCAACACGCAGAGCTCTCCCTCTTCAACGAGCCGCAGGGTAGCTAGCCCACCTAGCGCTTAGCTAGCCCACCTAGCACCTAGCTTAGCATAATTGGCTATCCCACCACACCCCCACAGATTTCCCTCTTTAATGTGCTGCAGGATAGCTGGTTTGCTTGCTGGCTAGCAAGCAAACCCCAACCCCAGAGTTTTTCCTCTTCAACTTACCACGACATAGCTACCCTGGTCCTACTGACATAGCGGTTTGCTTAGCATAGCTGGCTAGCCCAGAAAGGTAGCTGCCTCCACCCTGATCCTACTGACGAGTGGTCAGTTAGCCTTAGCTGATAGCATGGTCAGTTGGCCAACCCCAGCCTTGCTTCCTTAGCACTTAGCATTGGCATGTTCGGTCAGCCCAGGATCTTGGCAGATTCAGAAAGCCTGAGCTCTTAGAATGTATCGTTAGCGTGTTGCGGTGCTGCGACCCCCACCTCAGTGCTAGCTAAGTTAGCAGCTAAGCATGGGTGGCTAGCCTTAGCTCTTAGCCTGGTCGGTTAGCTCCAGCTAACCCTCGCCCCTCTGCCGCCCCCTGCAGGTAAGGAGCTGTTTGGGCTGGACACGCTCCACAAGGTGCTGTGGATCAAGCTGCTGGAGGAGATGTTCCTGGGCATGCCCAGTGAGTACCCCTGGGGCGACGAGATGATGCTCTTCCTCAACGTGTTCAACGGCGCGCTGCTGCTGCACCCCGAGGACAGCGCCCTCCTCAGGCAGTACACCGCCACTGCAATCAACACCGCTGTGCACTTCAACCACCTGTTCTCCCTGAGCGGCTACCAGTGGATACTGCCCACCATGCTACAGGTACCAGTACTACCAGAGTACTACTAATACCACTACTAGTAATAAAAGTTTACTACTAGGGTACTACACTGAGTACTACACTACTAGAGGACTTCGACGACTATACTATACTACTGGTAGTACTATTAATGCAACATACTTTGTGTGTGTTACATGCGTGTGTTGCAGGTGTATGCCGACTATGAAAGCAACCCTCTGCTACGTCAGGGGATGGAGTTCTGCTGCCGGCAGTTCTACGTCCTCCACCGCAAGCCCTTCGTCCTGCAGCTGTTCGCTAGCGTAGCGCCTCTGCTCGAGTTCAGCGTGAGGACACACCTTTACTATACACACATGTGTACACACACACACACTGTACAGATACACACATATACACACCTATAGACATACCTATACAACTGAATAAATACCCATGTATATCATATTCAGTGGCAGCGTGACTTTACTGTGGTCATTGTCTGAAGGTGTTCACTACCAT
>OLKM01000772.1:0-81495 GCA_900291075.1 Melanogrammus aeglefinus
ACAGAATTATTGTCCTAGCACTCACAAAATTGACTGTTCTAGTTATAACTGGGTTGAATGTCAATTTTCCATCTTGGGATGATTTTGAATGACAAGTGGTGCAAAAAACTCTTTTACATTGGACACAATTTGAATCCTGTCCTCAACATGCTGAAAGACGGCTAACTCATGTGATAAGCCCGGTAAAGGCGGCACACTAGACCTGGTTTTAGTCAACAAAGGGCCCCTCAATGTTTTCTGATCTCACTCTGCGGGGGTGACTGATCTTTCCTTTGTCTGACACCACTTTTGTGTTTTCTTAAACAGTAGTTCTTTTTATTCCTGACATACAGAACAAAATTACAAAGAGACCTGTCAAAGAGACGGTATATCAATTTGAAAGATTCTAATGTAGCGTTTTTTAAATATAAGACACCTCCTTCGCTACCCATAACCACCTCTAAACCCATGTTCTGCTGATGATCTTGTAGAAAAACTTTAATTTGAAAATTTTGAAAATCATAGATGTCATTGCACCTTATATAAGGTTAAAACGATTTCTGGAAAGCAAAAGGCACCCTGGGAGAAAAGCTGCTTCTGTAACAGCACAGAAAAAGGAATGCAGGAAAGGTTGAACGCATCTGGCGTAAAACAAAAACTTCATATTCACCACGATGACATCTATAAAGAGAGCCTCCGTGCCTACAATTTAGACTTAAAAAATGCTAGAGAAACATTTTTCTCCAATATCATTAAAACCAACACTAATAATGCAAAAACCCTATTTGCAACTGTTGACAGACTGACCAACCCCCGAACAGAAATTCTACCTGATCTCCATTCCACGCAGAAATGCAATGAGTTTGCGGCTTTTTATATTGATAAAATTGAAGGTATCAGACGCGCCATCAATATCTCCACGTCAAACAAAAATGTTGGACTACCCACCCCTGTTCAGGCAAAAATTACGTGGCAAGGATGGCATGCTTTAATGTTATAGACTCTACAAAATCTTGTGAAAACTGTGACACAACTAAAGCCATCCACCTGTTGCCTTGAATACTATACCTACACAAACCTCTTTAAGAATGTTTTCGACTGCCTAGCAGTAGACATATTGCAGATAGTTAACAACTCTCTCCAATCAGGCAAGTTCCCAAAAGCTTTGAAAACTGCAGTTATTAAACCCCTTTTAAAAAAGCGGAGCCTAGATGCCTCTATTATTAACAACATACTACAGACCAATATCAAATCTACCCTTCATAAGTAAAATCATTGAGAAAGTTGTCCTCCAGCAACTAAATCACTTCCTGGCATCAACTGGTTGCTATGACACCTTCCAATCAGGATTTCGACCCCTGCACAGCACTGAGACCGCGCCCTATTATAAAGTGTGTAAACGACATTCGTCTTAACAACAGACTCTGGCAAAAACCTCAAATACTTAATGCTACTTGACTCCTCAGTGCTGCATTCGACACTGTAAGAACCATAACATTCACTTTCTGGAAAAGGTTAGAAAAACTAGGGTGGGGGGCTTTCAGGCACTGTCTTAAATTGGGTTCAGGTCCTACCTACAAAATAGGAACTAACTTTGTGTTCCATTGGCCGACTTTGTATCCAGAATCAACCAACGTGACATGTGGAGTCCCACAAGGTTCGATCTTAAGAACCCTCTTTATTTAACATCTAACATGCTTCCAACTAGGGCAAATCATGCAAAAAATAAACAATATTGACCATCATTGCTATGCTGATGACACGCAAATCCTATGTATCGCTATCACCAAATGGACTATCGGCCCCAAATAGATCTGCTGTGCCAGTGCATTGAGCAAGTGGAAGGAATGGATGTGCCCGAAATTTCCTTCAACTAAATGGAGACAAAACAGAGAACTAATAATTGTAATTTGGTTCTAAAACGGAAAAGGCTTAAAAGTAACCCCAACACCTTCACTCTCTCTATCCCTGAAAACCTCAATCAAAGCCAGAAATCTAGGGTTATCATGGATTCAGGATTTACATTTTGAAAGTCACATCAAAATCAGTTACAAAATCGGCATATTATCACCTTAAAAATGTAGCAAGACTTAGAGGGCTCCATGGTCCACCCGAAGACTTACAAAAAACTTGTACATGCCTTTATCAACTAGTAAGCTTGATTACTGCAATGGTCTCCTCACAGGTCTCCCAAAACAAACTCTTGAGGAAGCTTCAGCTTGTTCAAGAATGCTGCTGCTAGAGTTCTAACAAAGACCAAAAAGATTTGATCATATTACTACACCAATCTCTAAAGTCGTTACATTGGCTTCCCTGTAGGTCAGAGAATTGATTTTAAAAATCATGTTGCTAACCTATAAATCCCTACATGGCTTAGGCCCAAAATATTTAACTGAATATGCTTTCCACTACAATCAGACCTTCCTAGACCACTAAGATCCTCTGTGACAATCTGTTAATTTAATCCCCAGAGTAAACACAAAACATGGGAAATCAGGGATTTAGGTTACTATGCAACAAATAGCTGGAATAAACTCCCAGAGGATTTAAGACTTGCCCCAACTCTGAGCACCTTTAAAACAAGACTGAAGACTTTTATGCTTGCTATAGCTTTCTGCTAAAATCTTAAATACACTGCACTTTCTAAAAAGCTTTTTTAATTTTGCCTTTATTTTCTATTTTAATACTAACATGCCTTTTTTTCTATTTTACCCATTTCTTTGCATATGTTTTTCTTTTACTTATCTATTATTTTATTTTATTGTATGACAATGTTTATATGTGCTGCCTTGTGTCCTTGCCTTGCCTAGAATCTGGGTTTGAGTCCCAGGGACCAAGCTCTTTTAGGTCGGGTTGGAGTCCCAGAGAAAGAGTTCTGTCTGGGTTAGAGTCCCGACGTCTGTCTGGGTTGGAGTCCCAGAATAAGGCCTATTTTACTCATTTCTCTGCATATGTTTTCTTTTACGTTACTAAACATGCCCTTTTTAATTTCTCCTTTTTATTTTCCTATTTTTACCAGAAAGATACATTGCACTATTTTACTAATTTCTTTGCATATGTTTTCTTTTACTTATCTATTATTTAATTTTATTGTATGACAATGTTTATATGTGAAGCACTTTGAGTCTGCCTTGTGTATGAAAAGTGCTATGTAAATAAAGTTGCCTTGCCTTGCCTTGCCTTAAGAGTTTCAAAAATATCACTAAGACGTTGGCCAAAATACATCAAAGATACGTGGCCTTTTATTTGGAATCAATCAACCAGTGTAGACCTGACTATAGTTCCAGGAAAAATGTTGCAGCTAAGCAAATTGAAGGAAGGCCCTGAAGTTGCTGCCAAATTAAACACCTTATTACCGGTAACTATGTTCTATTTGTATATTGTCAAATCCAGACTGTTGTTGTGAAAGATGAGCAAGGTGCACTTACTGGCTCAGATGTAGAAACAGTTTGTTTTGATGAAAATGACCACGCATTTAAAATAGTTTTAAAGCCATTCCAGGCAGTTAACCCTTGGTTTCACAGAGGAATTTACATTCAGATGAAAAAGCATAGTTTTTTAAGAGAGATTATCGAACAAGTCTGCACTTGTCTTCCTAAAAATTCAAACAATTGCAAATGATCCTACAAACATGCAGCAATCCAATATGACCAATCAATGTTAAGGGAAAAGAACCAATTATTATTTGACAGAGGGCCTAATTTTTGTACCTACCCAGTCCTATGCCTACTGGTGCATTCTTCTCCCCTTCATTTACTGCATGCATTACCATGTTTTGGCTTAACATTAATGCAATTTAAAGCTTGGGCAAGTCAATGATAAACAGCAGTAGCCCATACTGAACTTTAGTTAAACACTCCACAGAGTACCCAAAGCAAGTCAAAGATGAAAGGTTTTACAGAAAATCGTACAAATACGAATAAGATAAACGATAAAATCTATTTTAAAAAGGTAGAATTAGATTAAGTGTTTTCAAACCCACCAGGATGTTAAATATTAACGTCTAGAGCATTCTGGATACTGATTCTACCATCAACACTAAACAAACTAATCAAGGCTGCATTAGATGGCAATATTGAACTATATAAAGGGAGGAATCTGTTGATCCATATGCCATTTGGACACCCACTGGTTTGAAGTAGACCAACTCTTGAACATCAACCACCTTAAACATATAAACCTTTTTTTTTGTAGAAATAGTATAAGAAAGACATCATAAATTAGGCTACATTTGATGTTGAAATGACGTCCAAAAACTACCACATTTGGACTAAAGAGCCCTTACACAGGGACGTCAACATTAGACGTTCGGTAGACGTCGAAAAAAAGACATCGCCTGGCGTTCCAGACAGAAATTTGACGACAATAATGACACAGAAAAGACGTCACTCCAACGACAAATTGCGCATAGGAGTAAGTTGAAAATATCAACACTAGGGAGAAATCTCAGTGTTAAGTAGGTATAAAAACACCTGATGTCAGCAAGATGTCAGCAATCCAGGCTGAAAATCATCTGGTTGTCTTCATGAAGGTTTGTATTGTTGGTACAGGAATGTCAAGAGTTGTTTTTTATTTTGTTTTCTTTCTTTTTCAAATAGTCAATTTTGAAGGAATAACAATTAACGAAGATCAGGCTTCAAGGCTCCGGAAAAGAAAAACATGGCACATCTGGTTTGATTATCATTCAAATTTCAACTAAATTAACCAGTTCTCTTGGCGCTTTTGACAAACTCTATAAGGCACACTTTGTAGTAGGTATCTTGTACAATAAGATGCTACAAAACATGTACACCTTTGTACAGATCGCTGTGTACAACATAGACATAGACAAAGTGCGGGAGAGCCTACGAGAGGCAAAAAAAAACCTTTTTGACCCAGCTTAAGAGTTTCAAAAATATCACTAAGACGGTGGCCTTTTATTTGGAATCAATCAACCAGTGTAGACCTGACTATAGTTCCAGGAAAAATGTTGCAACTGTGTGTGTGTGTGTGTGTGTGTGTGTGTGTGTGTGTGTGTGTGTGTGTGTGTGTGTGTGTGTGTGTGTGTGTGTGTGTGTGTGTGTGTGTGTGTGTGTGTGTGTGTGTGTGTGTGTGCGTGCGTGCGTGCGTGCGTGCGTGCGTGCGTGCGTGCGTGCGTGGTGCGTGCGTGCGTGTTTTCGACTGTTTTTTTCTCAGAAATATAGATGTAGAAATACAGATTACAGGCTAGCATTTGTGATGTTTCAGCCATTGTCGGTTGTCAAACTACTCACCATGCTCACTCCTTTGTTAACCTGTTATTATGTAGATGCTTAGAATGTTACTATTTATCTGGCTCGAATGAAGAATATGAAAAAGATAACATGACAGCGTTATCTTTCCCATGTTTAACCTCAAAGTGGAGCCTTTCTTGCTGAAGATATTTGTCTTACAGAGCATTTCACTGCTTAAATTACTGTTACCTACTTGTTATTGAGTTGTAGCCCTGGCACTGTTGGATGTGTTCTTTCTTGCATAAGATCTGATTATTGGCTCCATGTAATCTATTGCATCAGATTTGAAGCAGAAGCAGTCCTTCATCAAGCAAATAAAAAGAGAGCCTCCCTCCCTACCGCTTCACACATTTCCAGACAGAGCTCAATTGAGAGTGAAAGAGTCCAGCAATGTTCTTGCGCGCCGTTCTCCTGTGTGGCCTATATGCCTTCGCCCTGGCAGGTCCGCCTACAGAGCCTCCAACCGACTTCAATGAGCCGCTTGAGCGCGGCTCATATCCGCCTACAAAGTCTCCAACTAACTCCAATGTGACGCTTGAGCGCGGCTCATATCTGCTTTCAAAGCCTTCAACTGACTCCAATGTGACGCTTGAGAGCGGCGACCGTCGGATTAAAATGGCTTCACCTAACTCTGGCTCATGTGCGCTGTTTTGGGAAAGCTTAGATGCCGACTGCTACAGATATGTTGCTAGCAAAATGAGCTGGGCCGACGCTGAGAAAAACTGCGTATCTTTGGGTGGACACCTGGTCTCTCTCCATAGCCCCTTTGAAATGGGCTTCATTACCAGGATGGTAGAGAGCTTAGATCCATTAAAAGGGTCCCATTGGATTGGATTCTTTGATGCGATTGAAGAAGGAACCTGGATGTGGATCGATGGGTCCCCAAATGACTTTACTTCATGGCACCCTTACGAGCCAAACGGCAGTGGGAACGAAAATTGCGGCTCCGTGGTTTTTTATGGTCAGGTTAATGGTTTTAATGATTGGCCATGCACAGAAGTTGCTGCTTCTATTTGTAAGGCTAGTAAAACCTGTTAAAATATGTTTATTTTAACCATAACAATAAAAATATGACCATTCAACAACTCTTTTCATGATTGACTGAGATTGCATTACAGACGAGAGATGGATGAAACTGAATGTTTTTCGGTTTTCATTAATTGTTTATGATAATGTCATACAATTTATTATGAAAATTATTATTTAATCATTTAATTATTTGGGTCTTCTCAATGCTGTGGAACGCTCCGTTCACTTGCATGGGCCCTTCACAACTTCCGGTGGTGAATTATATTTGATAATTCGCCGTTATAAGTATATAACGGTGTATTATTTTTATAACATATGTATTATAAGTATAATTGACCGCTGTCAAGGAAAACAAACTATTTTTGCATCTAATGACATCTTTGGTATCACTCCGCAAGTAGTCTGGTAACTTGTCAACCCAAGCGTCTTTGGTTGCTAAGCGACTTCAACGTCTTTGGCGTATTAGTTAGCTCCCCCTGAAAAGTGCTGAGCCTTCTCAAAGCCTCCCCTCCCAAAGACCCCAGTAACAAATTTATGGGAAAAATATTGTTTTAATAATAATGAGCAGCCCGGTATACACAGAGCAGCCCAGGAATGACCAGACAGGTGCCCAGGTTATCAGAGTTTGCCACTCTTGTGGCCCATACACCCCACGACCCTGAGAGTATCATGGATAAAACCCACAATCTAATACTTAAACAAATTACGAGAGGTCGAGAAGGACTAGGTTTGAATGATCAAGGCTTTATTGTCATCACAGATAGTAACAACATCACCTGAGTTTGTTTGCAAAAGAACTGAGCTCTTCGGCTCGGGATCTCAGAGGTAACTAAACCTGTGATTTTCTAAACCAATCAGCACTTCTAATCTATTGGGCCTACCCCACACACAAGGAGTAGGACCCTACCCCCCCCCCCACACTATCATTTAACTTTACTTCCCACATGGAAACATACATTCATACATTCAAGCATTAGATACAAAGAGTTACGTACATATTAAACATTAGTTACATGAAGTTTACATATTATGCATTACAGTTATATGAAGTGAGGTCTTTGATTAAAATCCATTCATCGCCTTGTTTATTAAACTGTTCTTAAATCACCATGACTTACCACATGGGTTTAAGAGATGAGCCCTGTGAAAGGAATATTCATTTAAGTAATATATTGTTAATGCCACTTTGTTTGTTTGTGGCATATACTGTCATAATCCTAAAGCTGTTAGTGTCTGATTTTAACCGGGGTATGAATTAGTTACCTTAATTCTAATTGAAGCCTACACAATACACATTCTAAGACCACAGACAAGGAACCATAGGGGGCCTCTGTTGGAGATCATTTACATGGGGCGTCGGGGGGGTTCATCGGAATGCAAGCATTTGTTTTGTCACAGGAAGGCCAAGTATTTTAACATTTGGTTCCTTTGTGAATATAAATTATATTATGTTCTTATATAATTTATACTTAAAGTTAACCTTACTTATACTTATTATCTAAGTGAACTGAGAAATAGACTGATGTCATTGACTACAGAGGGATGTCTTATCTGAGTCTTATCTGTTTGCCGTCAACTCCGGACCCTCTGAGGTGTTGAATAACAGTAGAACAGGGTCTAAAGCCTGCCCCTCTTCCCCACTGCTGGTATATTCCTCTCCTCTATTATTTCTAACATTTGGTAAATATCCTTTATAAACCTTAATTATTTTCTACCACAAGAGTTGCCTTTATGTAAACACACCACACACACACTGACATGAATTGTTCAAGGTTTTCCATAAGTGTTTGCCATCACGTTTGATTTCCTTAATTCTATCTTCATAATACAATTTATTTTTCTTCTTGTTAGTTTTGGTTACAAAGTTTCTCAGTTTGCAATACACTTCTGAAGCCAGTCTGATTTGAGACCTGATGAAACTGCTGCCTCTCCTGGAACCGTCACCTTATCGTGGTAGAGAGGTTTGCGTGTCCCTGTGAACCTGAGGGCTGTGTTGTCTGGAGCCTTGTGCTCCTGGCAGGGTCTCCCATGGCAGAGTGGTCTCAGGTGAGGGGCCAGACTAAGAATGGTTCACCAAGACTCCATGAATAAACAAGAAGAAGAGGAGGGAGAGGAAGACCCTGCCCGGAGGAAGCCCCGGGGCCCCCATCTGGAGCCAGCCCCAGACGGAGGGCCCGTTGGCGAGCGCCCTGGTGGCCGGGTTTGCCACGAAGCCCGCCGGGCCACAGCCCGAAAAAGCTACCGTTGGCACCCCCCCCCCTCTCTTCGTCCTTGTGGGCCCACCACCCTGCAGGAGGACTCACTGGGGTCTCGGGTGCGCTGCCACATGGTGGCGGTGAAAGGCAGGGGTCCCGACGGACCAGACCTGAGCAGCAGAAGCTGTGGCTCTGGGGACGTGGAACGTCACCTCACTGTGGGGAAAGGAACCGGAGCTTGTGAGGGAGGTGGAGCGCTATCAGTTTAGATCTGGTGGGGCCTACACTCTACGCACAGTCTCAGCTCTGGTACTGTACTCCTGGATAAGGGTTGGACTCTATTCTTCTCTGGAGTTGCCAGAGGCATGAGGCGCCGGGGCGGGTGTGTGGGGATACTCATAAATCCCCCGGCTGAGCGCCGCCGGTGTTGGAGTTTACCCCGGTGGAACGAGAGGGTCGCCCTCCCTACGCCTAAGGGTGGTGGGGGGGAAAACTCTGACTGTTGTTTTTGTGCGTATGCGCCGAAACAGCAGTTCAGAGTACTCGGCCTTCTTGGAGACCCTGAATGGAGTCCTGTATGGGGCTCCAGTAGGGGACCTCCGTAGTTCTACTGGGAGGACTTCTAACAACGCCCATGTTGGGGCAACGATGGGAGACACTGGAGAGAGTGCGTGGTCGGGATGGGGAGGAACCGCCTCCCTGATCTAAACCTGAGTGGTCGTTTGTTATTGGACTTCTGTGCTAAGTCATGGATTGGCCATAACAAACACCATGTTCGTATCGAACATTAAGGGTGTCTCATAAGTGTCACATCGGTACCAGAGTAACCTAGGCCGAGAATCTGATGATCGGATTTTTGTAATCGTGTCATCTGATCTCGAGCGAGGCAATGTTTTGTGGACACTTCGTATATGAACAGAGGGGCTTGACCTGTCAACCGACCACCATCTGGGTGGTGTGGTGAGTGGGAATCAGGGAATGGGGAGAGGAAGGTTCTGGACATGACCTGAGTAAGAGACCACAAAACGAGTAGTGCCGGGTTGTGAATTGGTGAAACAGTCTGGGAGGAGGCCCCTGTCCTAGGGATCTATCAACTCACACCTCCGGCGGAGCTTTTCTCTAGCACATTCTCTGTGGAGGTTGGTGAGGCATTGAGCCGGAGTGGTGTGCGGTGTTCAAAAGCCTCCAGTGCTGAAGCTGCGCTGGTGGGAGTTGTGGCCTTCAGGTCTTAGGTATTCCTCAAGGGGCGGTAACCCTCGGACACCGTGGGTGGACACCCGGCGTGGTCAGGAAGCCCGTCGAACTGAAGAAGGAGGCCTTTTCGCGGAATTAATGTTAATCCCGGAGGACTCCTGACGCAGGCAGTTGCAGGGTACCGACAGGCCTCGAAGGGCTGCAGCCGCTGCCGTGTCCGGAGGCTAAGCAGCGGGGTGTGGGAAGAAGTTCGGAGAGGCCATGGAGAGGGACTTTCGGTCGGCCACCAAAGTGTTTCTGGAGAAGAACCATCCAGCACCTCACGGAGGGGGAAACGGGGAACCATCCAAGCTGTGTACAGTTAAAGAGGATGGACTCTGCTGTGACCTTCAACTGAGGAGGTAGTCGGACGTTGGAAGGAACACTTTGAGGAACTCCTGAATCCGACTAACACGCCCTCTATGATGGAGGCAGAGCTCGAGGGTTGATGGTGTTCGTCGTCAATTTCCCTGATGGAGGTCACTGAGGTAGTTAAACACTCTCCGCAGTGGCAAAAGCCCCAGGAATGATGAGATCCAGCCATAAAATGCCTAAAAGCTCTGGGGTTGAGGGGCTGTCATGGTGACACGCCTATTCAACATTGCATGGGGAAGTCGGGTACAGTGCCAAAGGAGTGGCAAACTGTGGTGGTGGTCCCCCTGTTCAAAAATGGGGACCAGAGAGTGTGCTCCAATTACCGGGGTATCACACTTCTCAGCCTCCCTGGTAAAGTCTACTCCAAGGTGCTGGAAAGGAGGGTTCGGCCGATCGTCGAACCTCAGATTAAAGAGGAACAATGCGGTTTTCGCCCCGGACGTGGAACTACGGACCAGCTCTTCACTCTCGCAAGGATCCTGGAGGGGGCCTGGGAGTATGCCCATCCGGTCTACATGTGTTTTGTGGATCTGGAGAAGGCATATGACCGGGTCCCCCGGGAGAAACTGTGGGAGGTGCTGCGGGGGTATGGGGTAGGGGGGTCTCTCCTCAAGGGCCATCCAATCCTTGTACTCCCCAAAGCGAGAGCTGTGTCCGGGTTCTCGGCAGCCAGTCAGTCTCGTTCCCGGTGGGTGTTGGCCTCCGCCAGGGCTGCGCCTTGTCACCAATCCTGTTTGTGATATTCTATGGACAGGATATCGAGCGCGCATGTGTGGTGGGGAGGGTTGCAGTTCGGTGGTCTGAGGATCTCGTCACTTGCTCTTTGCAGATGATGTGGTCCTGATGGCATCATCGGCCTGTGACCTTCAGCACTCACTGGATCGGATGGCGGCCGAGTGTGAAGCGGCTGGGATGAGGATCAGCACCTCTAAATCTGAGGCCATGACTCTTAGCAGGAAACCGGTGGTTTGCCTACTCCGGGTAGGAAATGAGTCCTTAGCCCAAGTGAAGGAGTTCAAGTACGTCAGGGTCTTGTTCGCGAGTGAGGGGACGATGGAGCGTGAGATTGGCCGGAGAATCGGAGCAGCGGGAGCGGTATTGCATTCGCTTCACCGCACCGTTGTGACGAAAAGAGAGCTGAGCCGCAAGGCAAAGCTCTCGATCTATCGGTCAATCTTCGTTCCTATCCTCACCTATGGTCATGAGGGATGGGTGATGACCAAAAGGACAAGATCACGGGTACAAGCGGCCGAGATGAGTTTTCTCAGGAGGGTGGCTGGCTCAGATTAGAGCCGGTGCTCCTTTGCTTAGAAAGGAGTCAGCTGAGGTGGTTCGGGCATCTGGTAAGGATGCCCACTAGGCGCCTCCCTTGGGAGGTGTTCCAGGCACGACCAGTGGGGAGGAGACCTCGGGGAAGACCCAGGACTAGGTGAAGAGATTATATCTCAACACTGGCCTGGGAACGCCTCGGAATCCCCCCGTCAGAGCTGGTCAATGTGGCTCGGGAAAGGGAAGTCTGGGGCCCCCTGCTTGAGCTGTTGCCCCCGCGACCCGACCCCGGATAAGCGGACTAAGATGAGATGAGATGAGATGAAACTGCTGACAATTTTGCTTGATCCCTTTCCTTCATATATCCTTTTAGTTCTTCGTCAATAATGACACAGAAAAGATGTCACTCCAACGACAAATTGCGCATAGGAGTAATTTGAAAATATCAACACTGGGGAGAAATCTCAGTGTTAAGTAGGTATAAAAAGACCTGGCAAGATGTCAGCAATCCAGGCTGAACCACCTTAAACATATAAACCTTTTTTTTGTAGAAATAGTATAAAAAATTAAAAAAAAAATTAGGCTACATTTGATGTTGAAATGACGTCCAAAAACTACCACATTTGGACTAAAGAGCCCTTACACAGAGGTCCCACGGACGTCAACATTAGACGTTCGGTAGAAGTCGAAAAAAAGACATCGCCTGGCGTTACAGACAGAAATTTGACGACAATAATGACACAGAAAAGACGTCACTCCAATGACAAATTACGCATAGTAAGTTGAAAATATCAACACTAGGGAGAAATCGCAGTGTTAAGTAGGTATAAAAAGACCTGATGTCAGCAAGATGTCAGTAATCCAGGCTGAAAATCATCTGGTTGTCTTCATGAAGGTTTGTATTGTTGGTACAGGAATGTCAAGAGTTGCTTTTTGTTTTGTTTTCTTTCTTTTTCAAATAGTAAATTTTGAAGGAATAACAATTAACGAAGATCAGGCTTCAAGGCTTGGGAAAAGAAAAACATGGCACATCTGGTTTAATTATCATTCAAATTTCAACTAAATTAACCAGTTCTCTTGGCGCTTTTGACAAACTCTATAAGGCACACTTTGTAGTAGGTATCTTGTACAATAAGATGCTACAAAACATGTACACCTTTGTACAGATCGCTGTGTACAACATAGACATAGGCAAAGTGCGGGAGAAAAAACCTTTTTGACCCAGCTTAAGAGTTTCAAAAATATCACTAAGACGTTGGCCAAAAAACATCAAAGATACGTGGCCTTTTATTTGGAATCAATCAACCAGTGTAGACCTGACTATAGTTCCAGGAAAAATGTTGCAGCTAAGCAAATTGAAGGAAGGCCCTGAAGTTGCTGCCAAATTAAACACCTTATTACCGGTAACTATGTTCTATTTGTATATTGTCAAATCCAGACTGTTGTTGTGAAAGATGAGCAAGGTGCACTTACTGGCTCAGATGTAGAAACAGTTTGTTTTGATGAAAATGACCACGCATTTAAAATAGTTTTAAAGCCATTCCAGGCAGTTAACCCTTGGTTTCACAGAGAATTTACATTCAGATGAAAAAGCATAGTTTTTAAGAGAGATATCGAACAATCTGCACTTGTCTTCCTAAAATTCAAACATTGCAAATGATCCTACAAACTGCAGCAATCCATATGAACAATCAATGTTAAAGGGAAAGAACCAATTATTTGACAGGGCCTAATTTTTGACCTGCCCAGTCCTATGCCTACTGGTGCATTCTTCTCCCCTTCATTTACTGCATGCATTACCATGTTTTGGCTTAACATTAATGCAATTTAAAGCTTGGGCAAGTCAATGATAAACAGCAGTAGCCCATACTGAACTTTAGTTAAACACTCCACAGAGTACCCAAAGCAAGTCAAAGATGAAAGGTTATACAGAAAATCGTACAAATACGAATAAGATAAAAGATAAAATCTATTTTAAAAAGGTAGAATTAGATTAAGTGTTTTCAAACCCACCAGGATGTTAAATATTAACGTCTAGAGCATTCTGGATACTGATTCTACCATCAACACTAAACAAACTAATCAAGGCTGCATTAGATGGCAATATTGAACTATATAAAGGGAGGAATCTGTTGATCCATATGCCATTTGGACACCCACTGGTTTGAAGTAGGCCAACTCTTGAACATCAACCACCTTAAACATATAAACCTTTTTTTTTGTAGAAGTACTATAAGAAAGACATCTAAAATTAGGCTACATTTGATGTTGAAATGACGTCCAAAAACTACCACATTTGGACTAAAGAGCCCTTACACAGAGGTCCCACGGACGTCAACATTAGACGTTCGGTAGACGTTGAAAAAAAGACGTCGCCTGGCGTTACAGACCGAAATTTGACGACAATAATGACACAGAAAAGACGTCACTCCAACGACAAATTGCGCAGTGGGATAGGAGTCAAAATATCAACACTAATAGGGAGAAATCTCAGTGTTAAGTAGGTATAGCACTCATTAGGGTTTAATTCTGATGAACACAATAGTAGTGTTCATCAGAAAAACGCTAGGGTCAAATGCTACTAATTACACTCACCAATCAATTGAACAATCAGTGTTATTTTCATCATAATGTTTAACTTCAGTAACACTTTCCAGTGTTGTATTGTCACAAATATTAACTCTATCAGAGTGTAATAACTCTTAAAAGTAAACTTTACGGCCAATGTCACTTTTTAATTTAAAGGGAACGTATGTTATCTGGAATAGTGTTACAATTTTGCTGTGTGTGTATGTCTCTCTCGTGTGTGTGTGTGTGTGTGTGTGTGTGTGTGTGTGTGTGTGTGTGTGTGTGTGTGTGTGTGTGTGTGTGTGTGTGTGTGTGTGTGTGTGTGTGTGTGTGTGTGTGTGTGTGTGTGTGTGTGTGTGTTTTTGCGTGTGTCTGTCTGTCTTTCTGTTTGTCTGTCTGTCTGTCTGCCGCTGCGTTTGTAAGATTTGTTCGTCTATTTTAAATTTCGAAGCTGAAAAGCTGGTACTTGTTGACCAATATTGACCGCTAGATGGCAGAGGATGAGTGCTCAGTGAGCTCCTCATGTCCAAAAACATAATATATGTGGGTATGTGTTTTCGTCTGTTTTTTTCTTGGAAATATAGATGTAGAAATACAGATTACAGGCTAGCATTTGTGATGTTTCAGCCATTGTCGGTTGTCAAATATAGGCCTACTCACCATGCTCACTCCTTTGTTAACCTGATATTATGTAGATGCTTAGAATGTTACTATTTATCTGGCTCCAATGAAGAATATGATGTTCACCCTCAAAGTGGAGCCTTTCTTGCTGAAGATATTTGTCTTAAAGCACAGCAGCATTTTACTGCTTAAATTACTGTTACCTACTTGTTATTGAGTTGTAGCCCTGGCACTGTTGGATGTGTTCTTTCTTGCATAAGATCTGATTATTGGCTCCATGTAATCTATTGCATCAGATTTGAAGCAGATGTCCTTCATCAAGCAAATAAAAAGAGAGCCTCCCTCCCTACCGCTTCACACATTTCCAGACAGAGCTCAATTGAGAGTGAAAGAGTCCAGCAATGTTCTTGCGCGCCGTTCTCCTGTGTGGCCTATATGCCTTCGCCCTGGCAGGTCCGCCTACAGAGCCTCCAACCGACTTCAATGAGCCGCTTGAGCGCAGCTCATATCCACCTACAGAGCCTCCAACTCCAATGTGACGCTTGAGCGCGGCTCATATCTGCTTTCAAAGCCTTCAACTGACTCCAATGTGACGCTTGAGAGCGGTGTTCATCGGATTAAAATGGCTTCACCTAACTCTGGCTCATGTGCGCAGTTTTGGGAAAGCTTTAATGCCGACTGCTACAGATATGTTGCTAGCAAAATGAGCTGGGCCGACGCTGAGAAAAACTGCGTATCTTTGGGTGGACACCTGGTCTCTCTCCATAGCCCCTATGAAATGGGCTTCATTACCAGGATGGTAGAGAGCTTAGATCCATTAAAAGGGTCCCATTGGATTGGATTCTTTGATGCGATTGAAGAAGGAACCTGGATGTGGATCGACGGGTCCCCAAATGACTTTAGTTCATGGAACCCTTACCAGCCAGACAACAGTGGGAACGAAGATTGCGGCTCCGTGTTTTTTTATGAGGGGGTTAATGGTTTTAATGATTTGCCGTGCACAAATGTTGCTTTTTCTATTTGTAAGGCTAGTAAAACCTGTTAAAATATGTTTATTTTAACCATAACAATAAAAATATGACCATTCAACAACTCTTTTCATGATTGACTGAGATTGCATTACAGACGAGAGATGGATGAAACTGAATATTTTTCGGTTTTCATTAATTGTTTATGATAATGTCATACAATTTATTATGAAAATTATTATTTAATCATTTAATTATTTGGGTCTTCTCAATGCTGTTGGAACGCTCCGTTCACTTGCATGGGCCCTTCACAACTTCCGGTGGTGAATTATATTTGATAATTCGCCGTTATAAGTATATAACGGTGTATTATTTTTATAACATATGTATTATAAGTATAATTGACCGCTGTCAAGGAAAACAAACTATTTTTGCATCTAATGACATCTTTGGTATCACTCCGCAAGTAGTCTGGTAACTTGTCAACCCAAGCGTCTTTGGTTGCTAAGCGACTTCAACGTCTTTGGCGTATTAGTTAGCTCCCCCTGAAAAGTGCTGAGCCTTCTCAAAGCTCCCCTCCCAAAGACCCCAGTAAAAATTTATGGGGAAAAATATTGTTTTAATAATAATATGAGCAGCCCGGTTATACACAGAGCAGCCCAGGAATGACCAGACAGGTGCCCAGGTTATCAGAGTTTGCCACTCTTGTGGCCCATACACCCCACGACCCTGAGAGTATCATGGATAAAACCCACAATCTAATACTTAAACAAATTACGAGAGGTCGAGAAGGACTAGGTTTGAATGATCAAGGCTTTATTGTCATCACAGATAGTAACAACATCACCTGAGTTTGTTTGCAAAAGAACTGAGCTCTTCGGCTCGGGATCTCAGAGGTAACTAAAGCTGTGATTTTCTAAACCAATCAGCACTTCTAATCTATTGGGCCTACCCCACACACAAGGAGTAGGACCCTACCCCCCCCAACACTATCATTTAACTTTACTTCCCACATGGAAACATACATTCATACATTCAAGCATTAGATACAAAGAGTTATGTACATATTAAACATTAGTTACATGAAGTTTACATATTATGCATTACAGTTATATGAAGTGAGGTCTTTGATTAAAATCCATTCATCGCCTTGTTTATTAAACTGTTCTTAAATCACCATGACTTACCACATGGGTTTAAGAGATGAGCCCTGTGAAAGGAATATTCATTTAAACAGTAATTTATTGTTAATGCCACTTTGTTTGTCTGTGGCATATACTGTCATAATCCTAAAGCTGTTAGTGTCTGATTTTAACCGGGGTATGAATTAGTTACCTTAATTCTAATTGAAGCCTACACAATACACATTCTAAGACCACAGACAAGGAACCATAGGGGGCCTCTGTAGGAGATCATTTACATGGGGCGTCGGGGGGGTTCATCGGAATGCAAGCATTTGTTTTGTCACAGGAAGGCCAAGTATTTTAACATTTGGTTCCTTTGTGAATATAAATTATATTATGTTCTTATATAATTTATACTTAAAGTTAACCTTACTTATACTTATTATCTAAGTGAACTGAGAAATAGACTGATGTCATTGACTACAGAGGGATGTCTTATCTGAGTCTTATCTGTTTGCCGTCAACTCCGGACCCTCTGAGGTGTTGAATAACAGTAGAACAGGGTCTAAAGCCTGCCCCTCTTCCCCACTGCTGGTATATTCCTCTCCTCTATTATTTCTAACATTTGGTAAATATCCTTTTTAAACCTTCATTATTTTCTACCACAAGAGTTGCCTTTATGTAAACACACCACACACACACTGACATGAATTGTTCAAGGTTTTCCATAAGTGTTTGCCATCACGTTTGATTTCCTTAATTCTATCTTCATAATACAATTTATTTTTCTTCTTGTTAGTTTTGGTTACAAAGTTTCTCAGTTTGCAATACACTTCTGAAGCCAGTCTGATTTGAGACCTGATGAAACTGCTGACAATTTTGCTTGATCCCTTTCCTTCATCCTTTTAGTTCTTCGTCCATGGGGTGTTAACATTTCTAACCTTAAATCTTCTTACTGGTGCATGATGGTTCACCACTGCCATAAGTATTGAAAGCTAAAAGTGCTTCCTCTGGATCTTGCATTGAGAACACCTCTGACCATTCAGCATTGTTATATCTTCCTTATATTTGTCTGGATTGAAATGATTGAAAGATCTTTGCTTTAACCAGGCTTGGGAACTTTTGTTTTCCTTACGATAGCTACACGTTTATGGTCACTACAACCTCTAGGGACAGATATGGAGGCAGAACAAACCTCAGGGACATTTATATATATGTGATCAATACAAGTAGCAACTCTGTGCCATCACCCTTCAAACTTCTGGGTTTCTTTACAACCTGCGAGAAACTACTTTACTTCCATAATCTTCGCTCGGTGAATGTGAAGGATGTTTGGTTTGATAGTTATGACAAAGAAAATTTCAGGTCTATACAGAAAAATAATAACATGATTGCTATGATGGTTGCTATGGACGCTGAAACCAGCAGCTCGCATGCCGTTTAAATCATGGCTATAAACAGCGTGCGGTGCCCCTTCATTTCGGTGGGGCAAAAACTACTGGCGTATGACCATACCCACAATTTCTATGTACTTTTAACATGTTTATTTGGAGCACATTAAAACATGTTAACTAAACTAATTGTGAGTAAGAATAAAAAATAAACTAGCCTAATGTTACTGCACGCTTTTGAAGTGTCATCCGCAACACTCGTCATATGATGTCGGGCTAATTAGAATAGCCTATGTGTTGGAAACAACTCTGCAAAGTCAAAAAATTCAAAGGACAAATTCGACATTATAGGGAAGTTATTCCTTCCATATTAAATTTTAACAATCTAACAACAATTTAACTACAGACTTAGCTAGTGCATTGCAAATACATGAAAAGTAGAAATACAAGTCATCAATCAAGCCAACCCGGTCTCACGAAAATATGTGACACTGTCACGTTATTTTAATCTATTGTTGGTGATCAGGGACACGTCTTTTCAAAATTTTCGTGTCAAAAAGCACAATTTTCAAACTGTCATGGCAACGTCCGCTCGGACACTGTTGCGAGGCATCGACGCGGACTTTCATTCACATAGCCAAGAACAAGACAATAGATGGCTAGGTAAAATAAACATCCAAGACATACCATTCTAAAAAGAACAGATGAAGCAGCTACCCTTGCTTCCTTCGCGGTTTGCCTACAGAGCAGCGCACCTGCATTATAGGCCTATCCGTAAATTCAAATTTAATATAGGCTATCCGTACAATGTCTCAGAATCAAAGGCGAAAGTAGAAACGGGTGGCCAAAAGCTGTCGTATTGTTAGTTATCACAGACTATTTTAAAAACGGGTGGCCAAAAGCTGTCATATTGTTAGTTATCACAGACAATTTTAAGTAGAAACGGGTGGCCAAAAGCTGTCATATTGTTAGTTATCACAGACAATGCCTCGCAAGTCCAGTGCCCGAGCGGACGTTGCCATGACAGTTTGAAAATTGTGGTTTTTGACACGAAAATTTTGAAAATACATGTCCCTGATCACAAACAATAGATTAAAATAACGTGACAGTGTCACGTATTTTCGTGAGACCGGGTTGATCAAGCAGACCTTCGATTTGGAAGTTGGACCGACGATGTGTGCAAATCTCTCAACAACAACACTTTTGAAATCAGATATTTCTCAATAACAGCTGTTTAAATCAGGTATGAAATCAGGTAGGCCTATACAATTTTAATACCTGCTGAAATAAATAAATAAATAAATAGGCTTCAATGCCAAAAGATACAGGCGGAGTAATTCGATTTTAAACAACAACAGTCCTAGAATATATGGGGCAGACTACTTTACGAACATTAATATGCAGTAGGGCCCTGTGGTCAACGACGTGCGTCGCGACTAGTCGCGACGTAGGTCGCATTGGTCGCGTCGTAGGTCGCGTTTGTCGCTGTGTTGGTCGCTCGTCTGGCTGCTTTCAGCCGCTGTGGTCATAGATACACTAGATACGCCACGCCCCTCTCAGCCGCGGCAAACGGAGCCGCCATCTTGTGTGGGTCTTGTATTCTATGAAGGTATTATTGTAGCAAAAGTCTCAAGCATGCGTACACTAAAGTCACAAATGCGTAACTAAAGTCACAAATGCGTAACAGTAAAGTCACAAATGCGTAACAGTAAAGTCACAAATGCGTAACTACAGTCACAAATGCGTAACTAAAGTCACAAATGTGTAACTAAAGTCACAAATGCGTAACAGTAAAGTCACAAATGCGTACCTAAAGTCACAAATGCATAACTAAAGTCACAAATGCGTAACTAAAGTCACAAATGTGTAACAGTAAAGTTGCAGTCGTAAATATTTATTCTACCATTGTCAACACGAAATAGGGGCTACGAGTTCACAAATCCTTTGTTACGGGTGCACGTCCATCGATACGACTGCACGAATCTGCTGCTACTCTTGTGAACACGACTCTTTTTCTTGTGGTACGACTCTCTTTTTCCTGTGAGTACTTTTGCTACACGCCTAGGTGGTATATGTGTAGCAAAAGTCATTCGTATGACGTAGAGCGTCCGTGGGCGGGACAAAATTGCATAAACCAATGAAAGTCGCCGGCAGAGGATGCACTTTTCAAACTACACTGGGACCAGTCCAGATTCTCACCTCTTCATTTCTGGAATCTTGACAAGTTCACAGAAGAGAAGACGGCATCCTACACGTCAAAGGTGGGTATCTTAAATTATTTTAAATTTCAGTTCAACTGAATTCCCCCCAAAGTAGGCTATTGCATTAACATGCCGCCAGTGTCATTCAATGTATTATAATGGTCGCCATAATATATAATAATATGTTCAGAAATGTCTGAACATATGCGAATGCGACAAATGCGACCATTATAATACATTGAATGACACTGGCGGCATGTTAATGCAATAGCCTACTTTGGGGGGAATTCAGTTGAACTGAAATTTAACATAATTTAAGATACCCACCTTTGACGTGTAGGATGCCGTCTTCTCTTCTGTGAACTTGTCAAGATTCCAGAAATGAAGAGGTGGAATCTTGGACTGGTCCCAGTGTAGTTTAAAAAGTGCATCCCCTGCCGGCGACTTTCATTGGTTTATGCAATTTTGTCCCGCCCACGGACGCTCTACGTCATACAAATGACTTTTGCTAGGCTACACATATACCACCTAGGCGTGTAGCAAAAGTACTCACAGGAAAAAGAGAGTCGTACCCACAAGAAAAAGAGTCGTGTTCACAAGAGCAGCAGATTCGTGCAGTCGTATCGATGGACGTGCACCCGTAACAAAGGATTTGTGAACTCGTAGCCCCTATTTCGTGGTGACAATGGTAGAATAAATATTTACGACTTCAACTTTACTGTTACACATTTGTGACTTTAGTTACGCATTTGTGACTTTAGGGGTGCCATGCCGTAATTCCGACGCCTCATTGTTCCGACGTCTCAATGTTCCGAAATATTTCCCATTAGATCGACATGCCACTATGCCGACGGTTCAATGTTCCGAAAACGAAACCCATTGGTCCGAAGGTCCGTTAGTCCGACTTTTCAAAAAGGAGGCGCATTAGGCCGACGGTTCAATATGCCGAATAGGAAAAATAGTTTTATACCTCGCTCGCTCCCTATCTCTCTCACTCTCACTCTCTCTCTCTCAAAGATTTAAAGACTAGCCTCTTACAATAAGTTAGAATGGACCCAAAGTATGTGATTGATACAGTCTGGTTCGGCTTTCGCTTGCTATCCTATGACTTCTCAGCATTACGTCTTTCTTGTGTTAGGCGCACATGGCTAATTTGCATACGCGCACAGGATTGGCTGGCTCCGCAAGCCAAATAATAATACATATTTAATTATCATTCTATCTGTCTATCTATCTATCTATCAACGTATGGGTCTAGTTTTAATGTGATGTATTTTCCATTCAGACTTGTTTTCTCCCTTGTTCTGTGTGGTCTTGTAGGCTATAGGCCTACTGTGTGAGCCGAATCACCTAAATGAATTCCCGACGTGTAGTTTGGTATTAATGGTGGTGGTATAAAGTTATGAAACTCTTTTTCCTATTCGGCATAGGACTATTGAACCGTCGGCCTAATGCGCCTCCTTTTTGAAAAGTCGGACTAACGGACCTTCGGACCAATGGGTTCTGTTTTCGGAACATTGAACCGTCGGCATAGTGGCATGTCGATCTAATGGGAAATATTTCGGACTATTGGGACGTCGGAAAAATGAGGTGTCGGAATTACGGGCAGGCCCCACTTTGGGTACGCATTTGTGACTTTACTGTTACGCATTTGTGACTTTAGTTACACATTTGTGACTTTAGTTACGCATTTGTGACTGTAGTTACGCATTTGTGACTTTACTGTTACGCATTTGTGACTTTACTGTTACGCATTTGTGACTTTAGTTACGCATTTGTGACTTTAGTTACGCATTTGTGACTTTAGTGTACGCATGCTTGAGACTTTTGCTACAATAATACCTTCATAGTATTCTCAGACTGTCAGCCAGCCATATATGTTCAGGTAGATTTACATCTGAACTGATATGATATGTACAGATAGTTATTTATATATATATATATATCAGTTCAGATATAAATATGTGCGTATATATAGCATTAAATGTATAATTGTAAACATACTTTACAAAACTACATTAGGATTATAAATCAATAAAAATTATATATAAACTGTAAATATAGTAGGCCTACATCAAATTATAAAAATAGACATGTGTATATATATGTAGATATATGGATTGTATAAATTATAAAAAATATAGTATTTTAAGTTGTATATGTATGGATTGTAAATATCAGTGTCATTGTATATAGATATATAAAAAGATGAGGAACACAGAAAGTTAATTTATTAAATATTTATTGTGCTTTTCTTTTTGTTTTGTATTTTTCACATGTTTAATTTGTATTTGAATGTCTGAAATAAATTCAATCAATAGTTCCAGTTGTATCTCAGTCTGGAGGGTTGCTGGTTCTAGTCCAGTGTGATGCAGTGTTAGAGTGGTTTGAGTTATAAGCTAAATGATAGAAGATATTTACTTTTTGAGTCCAGAAGAAACATTTCTGATAGTAGACATAATCAGTGGCGTGGCAAGTTAAATGTCTTACAAAGTGTGTTTTTGTAGCCCTATAACATAGAGGAAAAAAATATTCCTACCACTTAAAATAAAACATGGAATATCAACTATGATGTTTTTAAGTGTCATGCACTGAGGCCATCACTGCTCAAATTTGCTACATGTTTGTATGAATTTTCTATATGTTGTAATGCAGCGGGTTGACCCATTCAAGATGGCCGCCGCGATTGCCGTCAGCCGACCGGAGCTCAACATTGCCGTGACGTATCTAGTGTTCTATATATATCTATGGCTGTGGTCGCTGGCTGGCTCGGTCGCTCAAAGTCTATGGGCGGTCCTTAATCATTTGATTTGCATGTTATTAACGTTTTTATTTGCGACAGTTGAAGTACCAGAAAGCCATGCTCTCTGGCGAAAGCTTCCTAGCTCTTTATTGCAAATATTATTTTTATATTGAAGCAGGCCTACAGTTTAAAATTATGAAATCGTTGGTCTATTAGTAGGCCTATCAATAAAAAGTAGTAGTATTCAGTAGTAGTAGGCCTATAATAGTATTCAGATAATGTATTTTATATGTTGGGCGTATGGAAATAATTATTTTAGAAATTATAGCCTATTTGTTTTGTTAAATGTCATTAAGACTAATAAGGTATGTTATGTACAAAGTTCTTCGTCATAGAGTGATAAACAAACAGCTTAAGAGTGATAAAGCTGACCACATTTCAGGATTGTTCCATATATCAAAAGGACAACTTGTGTTTGTGTGTGTGTGTGTGTGTGTGTGTGTGTGTGTGTGTGTGTGTGTGTGTGTGTGTGTGTGTGTGTGTGTGTGTGTGTGTGTGTGTGTGTGTGTGTGTGTGTGTGTGCATAAAAACAGCCCTCTTTTGTCTGAGTCGTTTGTGCCTGATGGAAAACCTACAGGTGTGTAGATGTGCTTGTGAAAGGCTCCTTTCAAACCAAGCTCTATTCAAACACTAGAGTGAGAACTAGTGACCTAGTACTGAGACAGCATTGGTCCCAATTAACCTCCAGGTTCTCCCTCTGGAATACTTGAGATATTTGATTGGCTCAGCCGTCACACATATGGAATAACAATGCATGGCAACCCTTTAAAGCATTCACACGCTGAACCTTTCACTCATTAATGGTACAAATATATTTAATAGTAACTTAAGGCTTTTTTCTTTTACATACAAAACTTGTGCCCAGATACACACTATTTTGGTCATTATTTACTTGTAGAGCTTATTTCGCCACTACTTTTGGCTAATGTAATTGTTCGGACAGCGATGAGGTAGAAACATCTGCCCACATGAGAGGGCAAAATGTAGGCCTATGTGTAATTGGAACCCACACCAACCATGAAGTCTGACGAACCAAACATTTACCTATTGAGAAGCTGGGAAAGTGGGATGAAAGTGATCTAAATTCATTAAAAGAAAATGTGAGGTGAAAATCGTGGCATTTTCAAAGGCACTAGATGGCAGTGTTGTGTATATATTTATACAGGTCACTTACAGTTTAGTTTAGAAGTTAGAAGTTTAGAAGATCTTCAGACCTATCAGTTTTGATATTTTTATTTTTAAGTAGGCCTAGCCATGCAATAAATGAACTAGGCTATGTCTCCAAGTTTACGTTGGTCCTAAAGACTTCTTATATTCCTTTTGAAAAGCACTTTCAGTCTCTATAGAACATGTTAGTCCGCCAAAATAGTGAACCAACTACAATATGGCATTGTTTGTTCGTGAATAATTGACCTAATTATTTATTAGGTAATACCTACCTGTGAAATTATGCCACCTGGCTTTGAATGACGTCATACGGAGCCAGACGAAACAAAAACATGGTAAGTGGCGCATTAAACTTGGGCAGAAGTCGAGCGAACACTAAAGGAAAACGTATCGACTTGTGAAATCGTGTTTCTTTGCATTTCAAATTGCATTTCATCCCTGGTTTCCTCCTGCAAAATGACTTGTTATTATTTGTGTTCCGGACTCAACTCAAACATTTCCGCGTGAGACACGAGATTGAGGATCAACAACCTCATATTTATTTAAAACTTTGATGCTACGCTCGATGACACAATTTTTGACGCAAGACACAAGCCTAATATAAACCACTTTTCCTCCCGGAATTTTACTAGAGGAACATGGCTAGTGTGAACACAAGAAACTGGTTGCGTTGTAGGCTTGCATGTCATGAGTACCCCCGTTTCTAGTGTGTCCCTTGTTAGCTTGTTTATAAAAGATAAAGTAGAGGCGAAAGTTTTAAGCAGCTCCCTTACAACTGTCACAGGCAGAACGCTGTGTGACCGTGGGTAGGGATTCCCTCACGCCGGACGGCAACCTTTAACCCGCGTGGCCTGTGATGCACATGTAGTGTGGGTGTGGGATGCAGACGGTACCCCTGCGGGGCTGAGTAAATATGGCACCCATTCCAGGCATTTCTGTGAACGATGGAGGAAGGAAATGTCTGTAATCAGCCTAACTTGTTTCCCATAGTGCAGGCAGGAAGTAAATCAATCCGTGGTATATGACAACTATGTGGATAGAAGGGACCAGAAGGAAGCAAGAAGAAAGAAACTGAACTTGTTGCCTACATGGATATGGCATGTAGTGGGAAATTAGTGGGAGCTAGCAGGCATTTGCTTTGTCTACTAAAAAAGGATACAATCTGACAAGCACGTGCTTGCCTACTATTGTGCCACAGATGTTTGCTTGTTCATTGTGATTTGTCATTTTTCTTTCTTGATGTGTTGAGAATTGTGAGGGCGACTACATTAGACTATACTGGTCACTTCTATTTTGGAAAAGCCTCAGAGTATGGGCCATTATACTAGCCAACGCATTGAAGATTTATGGCTGTGTTCCCGGCTATTGTTTTCACGCCAACTGTTCTGTTCTCTGCTGGCAGGCCTGGAAACTAAACTTACAACTGTTATGCTTACCTGTTAATCTCTATGACTGATGCTATTCTTATTTGTTTTGTTTTGCCCCAGCGGGACGTGGTCAGACTGACTGAAGGAAAGAAGCTTGACAATCGGTAGGTCACATTTTCATCATCGTATAAAAAAACAAAAGAAAACATTCAAAGCAATGCCTGCGCTTGCTGTCGAAATTTACTTTTTGTTTTTTTGCTGATTTTCTATCCAACATATTCACGTTAAGGATGACCTAAGCAAACATGCCAATTTGATTGACCTTGTAAAAGGAGTCATAGCTAGGGTTTGGAAGTGTGTTTAAGATGGTTCTTGAGCGTTGTTATTCAGTTAAGGTAATATAAGATATCAATTAAATGTCTGATTCGTTGAGAAGATTTTCCTGCACCACAAGTGCCATAGTAAGACAGCCAGGAGGCAATCAGACAGACAAACAAGTGCGAACAGCAGGCCCATCACAGGTAGAGAGGAGAACGGCAGTGTTTAGGGTACAAATTTCAACCAGAGAGAAGCAGGATTTAAAGATTGTCATTCTCCAGCCTATCATAAATAATAAGCAAACCTTCCAGTAATGGCATACATAAATTATGTCCCTTTTGAAACCGTGAGTCAAGTTGCCTCAAATCCTCTGGAAAGCGAAGAAATTCTTTGGGGTTTGAAGTTGAATAAAAATCGACGATCTAGATTAGAAGGTAGTTTACAATCCGTTTGTCTACACGCCTAATATAAGTTATGTGTGTTGTTGAGCAGCAGAGAAGCTTCCTCTCATAGTGTCAAGTCAACCCCTCTTTCTCATGAATGACGACCCTTAAACCATGAGCTCTCTTGATCAAGTGTTACAGCTGGTCGTAAACCAACACATTCGTCCACTCTAAGAAAGTCTGTTTTTATTGTGCTTTTGTACATCAATCTTCACCAAGCAGCGGAATAAAACTTGCACAATAAGGCCTGAATAATTCTGTGTTATGTGTTCATGTACCAGAGACTTGGAATACATCACCAAGCCTCCACCCGCTCCAAGTCCATGTTTGTTTATACACCTCCCTGCCACGCAATCCAATGGGCCAGCTCGGTCAAAATGGTGGAGGGGGTTAGAATGCCACCATCCAGTGCATGTCATTCTTCTAATAACATGCCAGTCACAACAAACCACTGTGCCACCGTGGCTCGGTTTATAATCCCTTTAAGTGTATTTTAAGGAATTATCAACAGAGGAATAAGTTCACATATACATTAGGCATGTTAGGGTTTTCTATACTGAAGAGGAGAAGGAAAAATGGTCTATCCCTTCCGGCGTCAGCGTGGCCACTTGCAAGGTGATTGGATTACGCTAAAGACAACACAGCTCAGCGTTTCCCCCAAACCACTGCAGACGCGGCCCTGGAAGACGAGTGTATCCAATGTCACTGAAAAGTGATGGGGTTTAATGTCCTTGCCATCGTTTTCTCTTCTTTTTTCCCCCCTTTCTCTTCTGGAGCGGCTAAAATAATGACTGCGTGACAGGCCCTAAGACGTTTCATATCCTAGTGTCAAAAACGCATTTGGTCCATTTGATATTGTATTAGCTTATAAAATAGCAGTCCATTTACCGTAACTAGGGTTTTTTTTCCCCTCGGATTCAGGAAGTACGGTAGGTAAAGTGGAGGAAAATGGATTAGAGGCTATAGAGGAGGGAACGGTCTTTCCGGATTCCCTTCTTGAACCTGAAGCTGCAAACTCCTTTACTGACCCACTTTATTAGTATTCTCCCGCTCAATTGCTTCTTTATATTACACCCTGAAACATGCTACATTATCGCGTAGCTGTCACTTAGATGTTGTGAATTAGCCTCCATATCATATTAATAATATTTCACAAAAAAAAAGGGACCACAAGTACTGTTGTACTTTCCCGTTCAAACTCATTTTCTTTCTCGCTTCGTGCGCAGCCTTTTTTGTTCTGATTCCTCTTCCTTCTTTCCTTCCCTCCCTTCCTTCTTTCCTTTCTCTCCTTCCCTCCTCTTTCAACCACAGTTTAGCTCTTACGCTCTTGGAGTGCCAGTCTCTTACCTACCCCTAACCCTGCTCCGCTCTGCTCCACTCCGGCAGCAGCAGCAGCAGCAGCAGCAGCCATCCTGAAAACACTCTCTCTCTCCCCTCTCTGGCTCCCAAAGCTGCGTCGCAGCAGTGTGCCAATAGAGCAAACAAGAGGTTATTTTGGGCTGTGGCCGCCCCCTCCTCCTTCTGCTCTACAGCCCCCCTGCCGAGTGCAGCGCTGGCTGGGTCCGAACACAGCCAGAGAGAGAGAGAGAGGGTGGGAGTGGGAGTGGGAGTGGGGCTGGAGTTGTTACGTGTGAAGGTCTTAGTAATGGTCCCCACGGAGGGTTTATTAGACATATGGGAAAGTCACGGTGGTTGCAATCAGGGCATTTCAGCGGGGAAGTGTGAGGCACTTTTTTTTACATTCCCCGACTATAACTGCATCGCACTGTTTTCTTATGTGTTCCCGGTGGCGGTGACACGGATAACAACAGCTAAGTCAGCATAGATTTATGCTCTTTCTCTGAGGGGGGGGGCGCTTAAATTGTTGACGTTTGAATTGTTGTGTTTTTCATTACCCAGTTCCTTTCGAATTGCCTTTTATAATATACTGCTGTGAGTTGGCCTGCTTGATGGCTGTCATTGCTATACAAAAAAACTGTCACTGTTAAAAAAAGTGTTGGGATATCACTTCTACAAGGCAGTTTAAGGGGTTGAATTTCAACAACTGAGTAAAATACGATGAATCCCAAATGAAACAACATCAGAAGTGCATAACGGCTTTCAAAAAGGCATTTAGGGCTGAACAATAACATTGTCAAGTGCTACCAAACAGGGATTACATTATCATTTTTGGCAGCACATGTCAGTTGCAGTCCATTACACTGTGCAGTGTATGCTGGAATACAAGCCATATGAACGGCCAGACCGCTTTACAGTAAGCCAAGTAGACCAATTACAATCAAATGCATGTGTGCATCACATCTGTGGCCATCTGTCTGTTTACATGTTGGTTTATATTAGACGACATGTGTGTGTGCGCATGTGCGTGCATGCAAGCGTGTTTGTGCGTGCGTGCGTTTTGCTAATAAGACGGGGCTGCTCTTAAGGCATTGGCCTTTGCAGGCTCCCCCTCCCATGGCAGCTGTGTGAAGCATAGCTTCAAAGAGCCCCTAGGCCAGCAGGGACTTCCAACTGGCTTTCCCACCATCTGCAGAGAGGCACTGCTTAGCTCAGATAGGCTTGGGAGGCCGCTAAATCAGGAACCAGGAGCACAGTCTTGAGGGTACGGGCAGCTCCCCTTGCAAAAATTAGTAGCAGGCAATTTCAGTGCAAATCCACACGCAACCCTTTTCCGATTAAGCAGTAGGTATAAATTGGATTTGTTTAAGGAGCCATGTTTGAAGAGAACATTGAGAACATTTTTGGCTCTGTGATTTCCGCATTATTAGCATTTTCTATAGGATGGCCTTGTCTCTCATCTCTTCAGAAACTTTTTTTTCCTCTGTCATCTTCTCGGTCAACTATTTTCTCTAATAAAATAAAAATATTAATAATTGTATGAGTAGGTGAGTAGCAAAGCCTCACAAATATGATGAGTGACAGAGTGAAGGCAATCGGAATATAAATCAGCCTCTTATGAATATTTAAAACAGCCTCTGTTCTTTGTTAGAGTACTTTTCGATTTTATGAGCATACCTTTGTGGAACCCAATTGATTATGTACCAATTAAAACAATCCTAAAACTGCATGGCAGTGCAATTCCAAAAAGCATGTAATTTCATTGATGTATAACCTCCCAACCATTGTCCGTGAACCTCCTGCCTAATACTTGGGGAAAAGCTGTACTTCTGTTTTGTATTTATAATAATTATTCATTGGGCTTGTCATGATGTTGTCCAATGGTACGTCTTGCTTGGATACAGCAGCCAGTGGCTCGTCAGCCAAAATTCGTCAATCACTTTGACTGTCTTAACCGCCTTTAAGAATATGCGCCATTGTTGTGGGTCGAGCAGTGTCCAGTCCACACACATCACCATCCCAATTTCTGCAGCATGACGACTTCAACCACATTTGTGTGCTTTAGGCGGAATGGAAGATAAATCTGGGGGACTAAACCCCAGTGGAAATGGGAAGAGGGTTTAGGGTCTTGAATTAAAAAAAAAGACTAAACACAAGTAAGCTTAGCGGAGCTGATCACGATTTAGGGATTCAGAATCGAATGGTCTTTTCTTTTCACTGGGCTAAATCTGGAGACGTTCATAGAGTCTGCAAGGAATCCAACTTTGCTGTTAAGATGTTGAGTTTGACCTTATACTTCCAGCCAAGGATACTCTACAAATATTTGGGTAACTGTTTGTGCTTTTCTGTTCCATGCACGTGTTCAATGCAAAGCCCTTTCGGAATTCTGAAACATTCTCTAAAGGGCAAAATAAAAAACTTGTTGATTTTGGCTGCTGGGGAAAACTATCTGCAATAACGAAATAAAGAATCTGATTGGGTTGATTGCGGTCAAGCTCTCACTGTTTAACTTTTCGCCGAGTTGACACTGTGACTTTTCATCTGTCATTTTCACTCTGTTCTCCTCCAACATAAACAATGAGTCTCAGACGTCTTTGAAGACAAACAACACAGGAAGCAAACAGGAAGGAAAAGTATGATGTATTTTGTTTACAGCAAATGCTGGCATTTGGTTTTGTGAGCCTCCCTGTCCCTCAGAGGGGGAGACATATTGAGTACATAGAATGAGCACTGTTTGTATTTCATAGATTTAAAGTTACACTAAAATTTGCAAATAGAGAATTACTTATTAATCAACACCTATTGGTCTGTAACATCGAGGATATTATTAGCCTATTGACTCCATGCAATATCTATTTATCTTTCGAAAGATGCACACATTTTTGAATTTTATCTTATTGTGATTTACTTTTATGCAAAAACATGCAATCATTTCAAAAGGTAGGTCGAGACCTCCTTAATAAGTAAAACAATAGTCATGAGTAAAGATGATTGAATTGCTATTTTAAACATTCTAAATATTTTCCTAACTTTTACCTTAAACCTCTAAAAAATGACTATCAAGCACTTCACCTCAATGTAGGCGGCTAAAAAGAAGTGACATAACAGCAAACTGAAAAGGGTCTTTGGAATTATACATGGAAAATAAATAAACCACAGGCTACAAGCATTACAGTTGGCTGACATTTATGGAGTCTGGTTACAAATATTCTGCTCTACATAACTGTATGGTGAATTCATTAAAAAATAACCAACCGTTCTTTATGGTGAGTAATAATCGTTGTGTATATACTGTTTCGAATATATTTATAGCAATATTTCCACTATGTTATTATCACGTTTGTTAGGGTATGGGTTTAGATAGCACAAGATTTTGAACGTTTGTTACTGTACGACAACTCCGTGAACTGGATTTGCGCATTGCATTTGCACATATCATGGTGCTGTAAATAGTGGCTGAGTGACTTCACAGTGAATCGCTTCCTATGTTAAGTCTCTGTCTTGTACGTTGTACGCTCATACAATGTACTACTTTCTAAGCCCAATCTGACTCTTCATGACCATTCATAAAGAGATCTGGAATCAAACAGCATGCATGAGGAACAACTGCGTTAAGCAGCTTGGCTTTCATAGAGAGGGCAGTTGGATGAGTGCAGGATGAGTAAGACGTTGTGGGTGAAGTTTTTTTTAAGAATCCATGAACCTACTAAGGGGGAATTCCGCCCTAATCTAATCCGCTATTAGTAGAAAGGTCTCTTTCCAACATATTAAGAGGAACTTGGAATCTTCACAAGGCCCTATTAATACCACCACTTCTACTGCTACTACCATACAACTACAACATTCACATCTACTACCACTGCTACAACGGCAACTACTTTAACTTCTAGTTATTTTCTCTACTACTGCTACAACTATAACCACTACTGCATCAAAAACAACTACCGGTACTACAACCAATAGTAGTAATACTTCCACTACTTTTACGAAGACCGCTACTATTACTCTTAATACTTTGACTACAACTACCTACTACTACTACTACTACTACTAACTACTACTACTAGAACTAATACTAGCAAAACTTCTGCTACTTTCAGAGTGCAGGACTGGAGTGTTGAGCACCCACCCTTGTCCCTGCTGTATGCGCCTTAGCATGTTTTAGCCAGAGATTGCTATCAGGCGTCTGGTCTAAATGTCTCGCATGACTGATCATTTGCAGCGATTTTCTTATCACCTTCCGTGTATCACCAGTGGTTTTGCAATGAGCTAACCCTCTCTTGAACTCTACATTCACATTCACTGACTTTAACGTTTATCATATTATACAAAACGGTTGTTTATTTTACATATTAAGATGTTTCGCTCTGTTTTGTACGATAATATTCATTATGTTCTCATCTTTGAGTGATATTGTATTCTCGTAACATACCGCAATATGAGGTTTGAACTGATCAAGCATACGCTTGATCGATAATAACCATTGACCATTATTTACAATGGTGTTGGTGAGGCTTCACATAGAAGGGGCCCCATCAGCCAAACATCAGACAGGATTTGATTGGTTGTGAGGGCCACCGCCTCAACTTCGGTTAAGGGCACCAACCCTCAAGCTAAGTTCTTGTCCATCAGCACTCTAACTGCGTAGGCATTAAACTAGGGAACCTAAACAACCGAGCCCTTCTGAAGTGACCGAAAACAAAACATATACCCTGCTGGTTTATACATGTGACATCTATTTCAGACCAAGGCCTCTCTCACACTGGCAAAACAAACCCTGACTTCCCAATTTGTTTGTGGAAAGAAGTGAGGAATGAGATGGGAATTATATAGCGCGGTGCCAGGACACATAACCAAAGTGTAAGTAGTTGCTTAAGTCATTAGTGAATTAGGACGACGGGAAGAAGGGCTTTGTTTACCATCCCTTTGTGGACCATCGTGGTATTTTTTTTGTAGTACCATGCACACGGTTACTTGGATGAATATCAGTGGAATAAAGGCATTCTGTTATCGGCGTTTATGGAACATTAAGGAAAACATCTCGCATCTCTAGCTGATTTGGTTCTCACAAGGCAAGCCAGGATCTGCAGCGCTTTCCCAGGCATGTCAGTCTCTGAGATGCAGTAATCCTGGACATGCAACTGACCAGGTCACTATCACACATCACACTGCCAAAGTATTCCGGAATCCCCTCTCAGTAGAGGAGCTTGATACAGTATGGATGTCGCTAGATTGCATTGATCAAACATGTGTCGTTACATTTTCAACCCTCATGTTTGTTCTGACAATTTAGGAACTAAAACTTTGATTTTGTTTGATTTAAATGTTGTGTGCCAGATGGCTGTACTGTATGGATTGAACATCTATAGCATCTATATGGTGCCAGCATAGTCTAGTCAGTGGTAAAGGTGGTTTGGCTCCCTGCTGAATGGTCCTTGACTCAAGCTCTAGTGTGGAAAAACCTTGAGGAATGTTTAAACATGTTCATGCCCTACCTGCTCTTTCATCACATGTATCTGAAATGCACTATGTCCAAAAAGTGTCTGCTAAATTACTAAATATCAAAATATGCACATTCAAGCCATGTGGCTGTCAATGGTTTCCAGTGATGTATGTCTGCATGACATTTCCCTAAAAACAAGCTGCGTGATGGTTATGTAATAAATCTAGATTTGCCATTTAAATATTTGTAGCAGTGGAATTTCGAGACGAAAGTCAAAACCATCATATCATATCATTCCACCCCTGCATTATTCCCAAAAGGAAACATGGGATTCAGTTTGCATTCTTAGAATAGGTGCCAGGATTAAGATATAACAAAAAGCCATATAAACTGCCAACTCCGCACTCAAGTGGTAGGTCATTCAAGAAGTTCGCTCACCTGCCACAAACCTTCCCAAAGGTGGCCAGTCAAGTGGAATAAGCTGCTTCTTGAATTCTCAAAAAGAATGAAAAGAACATATAAAGTATTTCTTTAATTATGTCATGACAGTACTTGAAAGTAGCATTCTGAAAAAGCTGTCAATTATGCGTTGCCTGCTGATAATGGATAACAAAGTATTCGGTTGAAGAAAAGCCCATTCCAAATACCAATGCGGACAGGTCTGTAAATTATTCTGTTTCAATACAAAAGCGCCTCTTCCTTATCCACACCAACAGCACAAATTACCTTTATTAGGAGTCAAATAGTTTGGACACACATGAGACGCAGTCTTGTCCCTATTATATGTTATCTGTTTATATAATCTGCCTTATCTAACCTGCAATAAAGCATTGTGTCTGTCTCTAAGAGCAGCCCGGCCTACCAAAAATGTGACTTTTACATTTCAACCTCGCACCTTATCTATTCACAGCCTTTACAAAACAAACAGTTTTTTGTAAAGTTTGTTTTGGGCATTGTTCTACAAAGCAGCCCAGTATGACACACATCCATATCACAGTCATTAGTGTCATTTCCGGTTACCTCATTTCCTGTAAGTGCTTTTCTATTGTCTGCTGAGCACAGCGGTTTATACAAAGCTCTACATATGTTCCTACTCGTATCACTTTATGCTCTTACGGGGCTTATTAATAGCTTAATATACAGAAAGTAAAACCTGCACATAATTAAAGTTTATGAGTCCTATTATTAAGAGTTGGTTCCAATACTTTTGTTTCTAAAGTAGACTTTCTTGGTCTGGTATCATACAGATATACGACTCAAAATTGCAACCAGCCTGTTTTTCCTTTTACAACGTGTCGGTGTGACCCCCTCTTGATGAACAACAGCACGCTAGAGGTTCTCGACGTACAAACATTTCCTCAGGTCATGGTATTGTTTCTTGAAGAGCACCGGGACGAACCCCCGGCATGCTGAACTTGGGAGGGTTAACACTCGCCTCTGTGCTCCCTCCTCCTTGATGACTACAGGCTGGAGCCACAGCGGCTGTGTGCAGCGCGCACGTTTCCACCAGTCATACACACACACCCAGAGCCGGAGAGAGATATAGAGACGGATTGGGAGAGAGAGAGAGAGGGGGGAGATAACTGCGTACAAACTCCTGTGACTCCTAACCGGGACCTTTTCCTTTTTTTTTTTTTTCTATCAGCAATACTTAGTTTTCTTTTTCCTTTCTTACCGGCATCGCGTCGATCCATGGGACTGCAGGTCTGGCCGCCAAGCAAACCGCCACCGTCCTCCATGGCCTGCCTTGACGTGGAGACCCCCACCGTCTGCAGGGGTAAATACAAATCAGGTGCTCTGTCTCTGGCTGGCTCTCAGTCTCTGGCTGTCTCTCTGACTCTGGCTGTCTCTCTGACTCTGGCTGTCTCTCTGACTCTGGCTGTCTCTCTGACTCTCTGGCTCTCTCTGTCTCTTTCTCTCTGTCTCTCTGTTTCTCTCTCTCTTTCTCTCTGTCTCTCTGTTTCTCTCTTTCTCTCTGTCTCTCTGTTTCTCTGTCTCTCTCTCTCTGTCTCTCTGTTTCTCTCTGTCTCTTTCTCTCTGTCTCTCTGTCTCTCTGTCTCTCTGTTTCTCTGTCTCTTTTCTCTCTGTCTCTCTGTTTCTCTCTGTCTCTTTCTCTCTGTCTCTGTCTCTCTCTCTTTCGCCCTGTTTCTCTTTCTCTTTCTCTCTGTCTCCCTGTTCTCTCTCTTTCTCTGTTCCTGTCTCTGACTCTGTCTCTGTCTCTCTGTTTCCGTCTCTTCCTCTCTCCGTCTCTGTCCCTCAGTCTGTAAGTCTTTCCTCCTTGAACATAGGCGAACACCGCTCACTGTTTTTATGGAGTGATAAGTGCTAGTGTGCGAGTACAGCAGATGGACATAAAAAACGTGTAGGAAGCTGATCCCGGCCACCCGAGGCAGGAGATGACATGGCAAAAGTTTTGCCTCACGGTGATCACAGCTATACAGCATCCTTTCCATATGGAGTGGGTACTCTGAAGATGTTGAGGATGGGTGGGTGTGTGGGTGTGGGTGTGTGTGTGTATTTTAGGGCCGAGGATGTTTTTGTTATTTGGTTGATGCAGTTGTTGTTTTTGATGACGTATTGTAAATAGACCATGTTGAAATACACAATAGATTTTTTTTATGGTTTGTTTGTTGCTATAAACCTGCACACTTTTTCATAACTTTTATTTTTATCTTGTATTGTGTGAAAGAGAGTTTTAACATATATGTTTATAATTATATACACACACACACACACACACACACACACACACACACACACACACACACACACACACACACACACACACACACACACACACACACACACACACACACACACACACACAGTGAGTAGGGTAAGAATTACATTCATAAAATACTGTTTTGAAAGTTTGTTTGAAAGTTACAAACTTTCCATTGAGGAAACACTTACAGCCTGCATAGCATCTGCATTGAGCATACGACATACATTACATTTAACAGGATGCTCTCTTTGTCCCCAGTCTCCTTGCAGTTGGAGCTCTGTGCTTAACAAAATGTGCTTTTATATCTGTATTTATTTCAGTGCAGCCAACACAGCCCCCCATATCAGGCTCCACAACCCGATATCTTTATTTTGTCTGGACTGTCTCTAAAACAAAATTTCAATAGACGGTGCGAGGGAACACGTCCGTCTGAATCAGAAAGCTACATAGCATGTAAACAAAAGGTCAGCGCTGCAGAGATAAGAGGCCTGTGAGCTGCTTGCTGCACATGGGCTAACAGATTAGAAATGAGAGGTGAAGAGGAGACAAGATGGGTCTGTGGGACCTCGCTGTGTTTCTAGTATCACTTGTTAATGCTCGTCAACCGAGCTTGAGAGTGGGTGGCATCCCTGGCCGCACCTTTTAGGTCAGGCAGGGTTCACCCCGAACACACTACAGTATACGCCCTACCCCTTTATACCTGAGTCACCCGGCGTCCATAATGGGGAAAACCTTCTAGAATCTTTCGTAACCACGACGACTCTATTCACGACGGGTTTCCCGTCCAGGTAGCGTTGAGAATGTATTGCGATTGAGTTGATCGTGGTCTCCCCAAAGATCCCATACATTTTTTGTTTCCACACCGAGGAACTATATATGTCCGCCAGGGTGAGGTGACTGCGGTCCGTAGACACCCAGTGGACCCAGCGTGAGAAGCCGCAGGGCCTCAGGAGTCAAGTGTACCCCCTCAGGCCCCCCTCCCCGGGGCTGACACTGGGCCATGACTCACGGCCACTCACCGAGGGTCGGCTGTTGAACCCGATCGCTCTCTGGCCTACAGCGAGTGACTCCAGAGCGCGAGTCAGCAGGATGTGAATCCTGAGCGCTGAAACAATGATTATCCCCTTTTGTTTTCCTAGTCTGTCTTATGGCCCTCCATAACATGCTGCCGGTTTGGACACTTGTTTAATAGGAAACATGCTGGACTAGACGGGGGGACGGGGGGACGGGGGCCACGGTTCCCGCTGATGCATTAAAGGGTTGTGGGAGCCCTGGTGACCTTCTTTCCTCCACAGACCCCCCGATCAACCCCCCTCCCCGTCCCCTCCCAACCCGCCCCTCACATCAGCTTCGTGGTCCTCCGGTCCACTGTTGCCCACCAGAGGAAGGCCAATGAGAGTGGTCCCCTACGCTGGAGATTGTGAGCCCCCCAGTGCCCTCCCCATCCTCCTTCTCCTCCCCTCCACCACCCCCACATTTCATGGTTCCCAGGCCTTGTTCTCACAGCTGCCCAGTTTATTTTAGCTGGAGTGAGTCACAGAGGCCTGTACAGACACAGTCCCCCTCCCAGGGGACACTTGAGTGTGTGTGTGTGTGTGTGTGTGTGTGTGTGTGTTGTGTGTGTGTGTGTGTGTGTGTGTGTGTGTGTTTGTGTTTGCTTGTGTGTGTGTGTGTGTGAGTGAACGGGCCGTGTGTGTGTGTGTGTGTGTGTGTGTGTGTGTGTGTGTGTGTGTGTGTGTGTGTGTGTGTGTGTGTGTGTGTGTGTGTGTGTGTGTGTGTGTGGTTGTGTAAGTGTGTGTGTGAGTGAACGGGCCGTGTGTGTGTGTGTGAGTGTGATTTTGGGTGTAGGTGTGTATTTTTTTGTGTGTTTACGGTGTGTGTGTTTGTGTTTCAGTGCACATGGTTATGTGTATTGTTTCTGTTTGTAATGTTGCTCTTTAAGACATGTGGAGTCCACCTCAAGCAGGCGTCAATTGCACTTCAGCACCATGCGTATGGAAATAATTATTTTAGAAATTATAGCCTATTTGTTTTGTTAAATGTCATTAAGACTAATAAGGTATGTTATGTACAAAGTTCTTCGTCATAGAGTGATAAACAAACAGCTTAAGAGTGATAAAGCTGACCACATTTCAGGATTGTTCCATATATCAAAAGGACAACTTGTGTTTGTGTGTGTGTGTGTGTGTGTGTGTGTGTGTGTGTGTGTGTGTGTGTGTGTGTGTGTGTGTGTGTGTGTGTGTGTGTGTGTGTGTGTGTGTGTGTGTGTGTGTGTGTGTGTGTGTGTGTGTGTGTGTGCGCGCGCGCGGTATTCACACCCGTCTTGTTCATTTATTGGCATGAGCCGTCACTTCCCTCTTCAAACATTCCCGCTTTCTTTTTTATGTTTTCCTTCCTGCGTCGACCGGTGTTATTCGTCTTGGAAAACATGGCCACACTCTGGTGTTTGTAAATGTTTAAGAGTGGGGGGGGGGGGGGGTTTGCGTTGAGACAATTTATAGCGAGGTCAGTCAACGACACCTTGGAAGTGCATGTCGGTCTGCTGTCCCGTGCTCTGGCAGCGCCCACATCGAAACCCTCAGTCTTTCCACGCTCTTTATTAAGACACATCAATGATTGGTGAGACTATTCGATATAGTCTCGTATTAACGGAACACACAGGGCTCTCTGAGATTTCTGTGGTTGGAACGATACACAGATTATAAAATGAAGTCATTTTTACTCATGTATTTGTTTATTCTATAATTATTCAGTATTATTATTATTATTTTGCATCATGCCATTAGCTGGCCAATGGGCACTGGCTCAATGCTGATAAAGTCTTGGAGAAGGATGATCACACACATACTCATGATTTTTTTTTTCTTTCTTTCTTGCTTTTTGCTTTCTTGCTTTCCTTCTCGCTTTCTTTCTTCGTTTCACTCTTTCAATTTGTGTCTCTCCGTTTCTCTCTCTCTTTCTGTGTGTGTGTGTGTGTGTGTGTGTGTGTGTGTGTGTGTGTGTGTGTGTGTGTGTGTGTGTGTGTGTGTGTGTGTGTGTGTGTGTGTGTGTGTGTGTGTGTGTGTGTGTGTGTGTGTGTGTGTGTGTGTGACTCTCTCTCTCTGTCTCTCTCTGTGTCTCTTTCTTTCTCTGTTTCTCTCTCTCTGTCTGTCTGTCTGTCTGTGTGTCTGTCTGTCTGTCTGTGTGTCTCTCTCTCTGTCTGTCTCTCTTCTCTCCCTCCCACAGTCCTGCAGCTCTGCCTGCAGCAGAGACGCAGCCGGGAGCAGCTTGTGGAGCAGGGCATCATGCCACGTGAGTATGTGGCACCTCGCTGGCCTCCATCATGGTCGTAAATATAACGCATCACCAGAACGCAAAATAAAGCCATCATTATACACTTGTGTGTGTGCAAGTGTGTGTACATCATGGTCGTCGCATGCCGCTACCTTTTTAATACATTATCCAATGTTAATCGGGAGCAGTATAACACTCCGAGGATAATGACAAGTCGCAGGCGTAACCGGTGGTTACAGACACCGCACTGGCGTAATAACCAGAGGCCGAGCGGGAACGTAAGTGGCGGTGGCGGTTAGGGGTCCGCTGCCTCACAGCAGAGAACCGGTCCTGCCTGGCTTTTCAGACCCCTCTGGGGCCTTAGAGTGCAGAGCTACGTTCTGCCTCTGTCTGTCTGACTGTCTGACTGTCTGTCTGACTGACTGACTCTGTCTCTCCCTCTGTCCCTCTCTCTCTGTCTGACTCTCTGTCTGACTCTGTCTCTCTGTCCCTCTCTCTCTCTGTCTCTCTATCTCCCTGTCTCTCTCTCTCTCTCTCTCTCTCTCTCTCTCTCTCTCTCTCTCTCTCTCTCCCCCTCCCTCCCTTCCATCCTCTCCCCGGGATCATGTGGGTTTCCTTTGGGTGCTCGGGTTTCCAAAGCGCCCCCACTGCGTCCCAGACCTCCACAGACATGCATGTTAGGCTAATCACCAGGAGAGCAAAGTGCTGCTATGAAAAGAGCCCTTCGTCTTACAATCTCATGCTGTCAGGGACCGAGGGAGCGACCTCAACTCAAAGACCCTCTAGGTTAGCTTAGTACCGCGGCGCTATAAGTGTATTAGTAGGATTCCCTGTTTTCAGTATCGGCTTGTTCTAAGCCTGGCAGAGGGAACTGAACAGTTTGTTTCGGCCGTGCTGGGGGGTGAGACTGTTGTTTGTTTGAGTCATGCTCCAGATGACGACATGAGTCATTCTCTCGGGTCAGTTAACCCCTCTCTGTGGCTTGGCTTTACCACTCGACCCTCCCAGGACAGCACACACACGCACAGGCACGCACACATAGGCACGCACACACACAAGCACGTACACACACACACAGATTATGCTAGGTATTCAGCAGGGTTTTGGGTGATGAGCAAGAATGTTTTGCTTTGTTCCTCTGACATACCATACTCCTCAATACTGACCAGCACCAACCCCCCACTCACCCCACCCACCCACCCACCCACCCCACCCCCAGCCCCCTCCAAGGAAATTAGTTCTAAAAGCTAATGGAGCGTATAATGGCCAATTTGGCTAGTCTGGGAACCCGGTCTTACAGTTTCACTCAAACTGTTAGCATTTACACTGGAAACTAAAATGGACACTCGTAAATAAACTGTGCAAACACAAATAACTAGATGGCTGTACACCTGTGTTGCAGTTTTACTTTACTGCTAACGGTCTACTTTACTGTTCATACGCACAACTGACTTTTGAATAAACGGTTACGTTACTGAATCCTCATAATAATAAATGGCCACAATCCCAAAGCTGACCCCAAGGAAATGGCGTAGTGGCTGCTATTATTTCACAATAAACATTTGCAAGACGGGAAACGACCCAGGAAGTACAAAACATCTAAATCATCTAATGCCATTAAAATAACAACGGATCGTCTGGGCCAGTGTGAAAATATTGCGACATAACTTATAGGGAACGGCGAACATAACTTTTATGAACTTCTTCCCTGTAGCGCTGAAGATGCCTGCCGCCTTCCACGACCAGATCCGGCACCTGGAGAGAGCCAGGGTAAGAGCGGCAAACGCTGGGTTGAATAACGTACAGGCTGGCGGAACCACATGTTAACCCTTTAATCCTCGTACCTGCTTTAACTCCGCAGACAGGGAACTTCTTGAAGCACAAGATCTGCAACAGGCCGGAGCGATCGGAGCTGGTTCGCATGCACATCCTGCAAGGTAATCAGAGCACACTTATTGTGACACACACTCATCGTCCCCTTCTGCGGTTTTTTTTTGTATTTGTGTTTTCAGACAGATAAACACAAAGTTGATTTGCGGTCGTCTGCGCCTTGTGTGGTCGCACCAGGCTTCGTGGGATTCATCAGAGCCACCTCAGAGATTTTAGGAGGATCAAGAGAAAAGTTTTTTGCTCAATCTGGGTGTGTGTCCTTTTGTGTGTGTGTGTGTGTGTGTGTGTGTGTGTGTGTGTGTGTGTGTGTGTGTGTGTGTGTGTGTGTGTGTGTGTGTGTGTGTGTGTGTGTGTGTGTGTGTGTGTGTGTGTGTGTGTGTGTGCGCATGTTTGTCTGTGTGTGTGTGCGCATGTTTGTCTGTGTGTTTGTGTGTCTTTCTGTGGACGCCTGTACCTGTGTGTGTGTGTGTGTGTGCGTGCATGTGTGTCTGTGTATTTGTTCGTGCGCGTGCGTGTGTGTGTGCACAGAGACCCAGGCTGAGCCCTCACTGCAGGCCACCCAGCTGAGACTGAAGCGGGCCAGGCTGGCCGACGACCTGAACGAGAAGCTGGCCCAGCGGCCCGGTCCCATGGAGCTGGTGGTGAAGAACATCCTGCCCGTCGTCGACGCCGTTGCTAAGGACGATCCCCCTGGTACAGAGACACTGCCATCACGCACCACTGTCATCATGCACCACTGTTATCCTAGAAATGTATGTCCCTATTATCCAAAGATGACGGTGAAATTGTACAGCTATAAGAAAATTAGGGAATTCTATTCTAGTTAGACTTTTGATGGAGGCACTCTGATCACCCTTTCCACCAATATGGAACGGGTTTCTTTCCCGGTTCGCAAACCTCAAATTTGTACCATTTGGAGTATTTCAAACAAAAATGATCTGGTTCGGAACCCAAAAGTTGGTTCCCGGGCTGGATCCCCCCAAACTATTGCTTGACCTTACGTGCGAACCGTGATGACATCAGGTGGAGTGTCATGTTCTACAGGTGTATATGTACACGTGTGCAAACACGCACACACCAGAGAGGAAGGAAAAAAAGAGCATGCCACTACTGTTTACTTCCGGTGTGCATAGTGCGAGCACCCTCCGTTGACGACGCAGGATCCAAGAACCGCGAACGGAACCGGTTCAAGAACCACAGCTCATTGGGCGGAAAGGGGCTATAACAACAATATAAAAACATGACTACCTCAGTTAAATAACCAAACACTAAATAAGCAGGACAATGAGGACACTCAAGAGCTCCACAGCAAGAGAGGTAACGGGGGAACGAACGGGTCGGATGGGTTACAGACCGAGTCCCGTTGGTGGTGGATGTGTGGAGGGGTTAGAGTTCCTGGGGGGAGCAGAATAGCTGATCCCTTGGGAAGCACATTCATGTGGTTTCACCCATCAAAAGATGGGATGCTAGGAGAGTTGGAGGCAAAGTGAGTCATATGACATCTGAAAATATAAGGCCTACATCTGATAGGGCTTGAGAACGGTATAGAGCTCAATCAGGTCTATACATTCATGCTACAGACTATGCTAATCTGGGTCATCTTTATATGATAATCCAACCGACCGAATTGGAGAAACACAATTTCGGTTTCTATGGAACTTTTTCTATGTCGGTCTGACAATAAAGTTGACTTTGACTTTGACTTTGACTTTGACTCTGAATCCCATATTTCCAGAATATGTGTACCCATGTTGTTAGAGCAATATAAATTGCCTTAAAACACGTAGGGTTTATTCCTCTTTCTTCCGCAGCTCTTCGCTGCTACAACGAGTAAAACAAACTCATCGCCCTGTTGTTACTGAAATTCTATAATAATGTCTTCCTGATGTTGAGAAATGACTAGTCATACACTAGATATCCAAAACAAACCGACAAAGGTACAGTCGTCACACACTGTTTTAAAAATGAATCCTCTTTTTGTTTTCTGTGTTGTTGTGATTGTTCCCATAGCCGACCAGGGGATTGATCCCAAAGTACAGGATGTGTACGACTTTGACGAGAACAGTACTGACTCCCGACCGGCTGCAGTGGCCGCAGAGCAAAACCCTAAACAAACACCACAACAAGCCACAATAACCACGTCCGTCCCGCCGAGAGAAGCCGCGAGGACAGAGTCTAGTCCACCTACTGCCTGCCAAAACCACACCCTGGCGGTAAGCCATCGACACCGGGGAAGAACAGAAGGAAGCCTTTGTTGTATACGCTGTTATTGACTCCTGACTCGCACATTGACTAACACATTGTGCTGTCGTACATATTTTATACATGCATCGTCCTTTTGTCGCAGGTACTACTGAGCTATGTTCAATCACTCATGGTATGCATAGCAGACCTGCCACACAACCCCCCCCCCACCGCACGCACGCACACACACACACACACACACACACACACACACACACACACACACACACACACACACACACACACACACACACACACACACACACACACACACACACACACACACACACACACACACACACACGTCACGCAGATTATTTCCTATTTCACAATTTATTCCTTTTAATTTAACAGGGAACAAAAGATCAGACAAACACAGCTGGTTGACTGAAGTGGTTTCAGTAAATGTTTCCTTGTTCGTCGTCCCCCCCGCCGGTTTGAGATGATGATAATGATTAACAAGCCAGCGTGCGTTTCCCCCTCCTGCTGAATCCGTCATGTGTTCCGTCTCTGTGGTCTGTGGATCCTCTCAGACCGGCTCTCCGCTCACCCCGAAGTCCTCCCCAGAATCACCCGGCCACGGGTGCCCCACGTCAGAGCAGCAGCCCGGCAAGCATCTGGCTGTCCTGCCGCCCCTCACCTCTGCGGCCCCTCCTGTTCGAGGGCCCTTCCTCGTCAAGGTGGGCCTGGGGGGGAGGGGGGGCAGTATTATTGCTGGATATGATTTGTATTATGTAAAATCCCGTCTCAGTTGCAATCGAAACAACGGTTGGTTTCGTTTTGGTTCAATTCCCTCAAAAATCACTCATCACTCATTCCTGTTCACCTCCAGCTGATATTATAGTCCCTGTCTTGAGTGTTTGAATATCTAAAAGGGGAGGACAGATGATCTGTGTTTTGTCAGACTGAAAACTCCATTAGTTCAAGAGTTTAAAATCAGCGCTTTGACAAAGTAGTGCAAAGAAACGTGGCAGAAGGAGTTTAACTACTAAACCAGCTGCGCATATTCTTTTGAATGGGGGTCAAATAACGTACATCATAAGTGTGTGTGAAATATGCCTCATAAAAAGCGAGGAGTGAATAAATTGTCACCCTCAGGGGCTTGAGGGGTCTTTTCACCACGGAATAGGATAGAGGAATGATTTTAACTTGTTTGGCTTTAGCTATGGCCATGCATAACCCCATTTGAATGAACAAGGCATTTTCATGTGCCGGCTTAGATTCCAGGTTGTAAAACAATAAGGACCACATTACATCCACTTCCTACTCCACATTTCCACATCCTGACTTTCTCTCTTGGTGTTTTGGCAATGTCCCCCCTGTTTAGTTGAAACGGTTATACTGTGTTTACGGGACTCACAGCGAGTTGCCTCAGAAAACTGGCTAGAGATCACACAGACCCTTCCCTCATCCACCAGTTGGGCCTTCACTTGTTACTATTACGCTGTTCAGCACGCACTTCAATCCAGGGCCACTTGCAGTGATTATGAGATACATGGCATTAATGAAAAAGTAGACATGAGGTATCCTGCTCAGGAACGCTGCGTACGTAGGTACGTAAGTACACTGCAGACATTGGGGATTTGAACCCAGAACATTTGGACCGGTGACTCCTACTTTCCTGCCCACTGTAACGGTTTGTCCGTTCCCCGGTGCTCCCCGCAGCAAAGCCAGCCCAGACCCAGCGCCGCGGAGAAGAACCGGGGCAAAAAGGGCAACAAAGACCCCAAGCCGCGAGTGAAGAAGCTCAAGTACCACCAGTACGTGCCCCCCGACCAGAAGCAGGACGCCGGCCACGAAACGCCCCTGGACTCGGCCTACGTGCGTCTCCTGCAGCAGCAGCAGCAGTTCCTGCAGCTCCAGATCCTGAACCAGCAGCAGCAGCAGCAGCAGCAGCAGCAGCAGCAGCAGCGAAGCTACGTCTGCCAAGCGGGCCCGCAGCCTGCCGCGTTGAGGTACCTTCATCCCACCCTCCGAAAACTCTTTGCAAGGCCAAGGATTTAGCCTGGGCAGCCGCACAAGCATATGATTATTATTATTATTCTCATTACTATTATTATTGGAATTGGCTGATCAATTTGGGTCTGCAACATTTCAGTTTCTCTTAACGTGAACGGTACTTCCAACGGATTCCTTTCTCCAAACCCCGGTGAAAACGGGTTTTTTGGACTTGGACATAATCTTGTTGCGGATGTTTCCAACACAGCTGTGGCCTCTCTGTGATACACACAGCATATGTTTCCAGTCTGCCGTCATTGAGGGTTAAAAGACTGTACAAGACTGCCTTTGGCGTTTGTGTGTACTCCCACATGTTTTCCTGTTTATTTACATCAGAGTGGGGTCGCGAAGGCGAATGTGACTAACCTTTCAACTGCGCATGCTGCCTTTATCACTATAGCGATGGCTCGGCGCATTCCACCCGGACTCCGCCCCCTAGCATGTCAGATCACTTACCCTACAATGTGGATGAGATGAAGGTGACATTATGACCGGCCCTTTTTGATGGAACGATTTGCTAATAAAAAGAAATAAACATCCATTAAGACATGGCTATCTTCTTTAAAACCAAAAGGTGGCCGAGCTGAAGGCGGAACTGAAGCTGAGGGGTCTCCTCGTCTCCGGCACCAAGAACGACCTCGTCGAGAGGCTCCGCATGCATCACGACAGGTCAAAGGGCAGCCCGTCGGTCGCCATCGCTTTGGATAGGGTCTCACCTGGCGCCGCTGCCGCCGCCAATGCTAGGGTGCCAAAGTGTGAAAACACTCCCAGGTCCACTCCCCCGGTGTCCCCAGTGGCCTTCACGGTGTCCAGGATGGCCCTGGAGGAAAGCGGCGGAGCGGACTCAGAGACCCGCCCAGCTCTTCCGCGCCGGCTCCCCGGGGAAGGAGGCGGCGGGCACCCTTGGGGGGGGGTTGTGCCGGGGCCTGGAGAAGGACCAGCGGCTCCACGAAAAGGAGCGTCAGATCGAGGAGCTTATGAGGCAGCTGGAGCGGGAGCAGAAGCTGGTGGAGGAGCTGAAGCTGCAGCTGGAGGTTGAAAAGCGGGGGGGCCCCCAGGAAGAGCGGCGCCACAGCCCCTCGCTCCCCGTTCGGGTGAAACAGGAGTTCTGCGGTTCTCCAGAGAGGAGCACTCCGGAGCGGAGCCCAGAGCAGAGTCCCCCAAGGCAGTTCTTCTTGGAACATCAACGGTTGCCTCCGACTCAAACACTGCAGCCAGGGGGGGCTCGACTGCAGCATCAGGCTGTATCCGCGGCAACGGTCAAGCTGCCCGACAACAGACAGCACACAGCTGGGACCGGTGGGGCCCCAGACAATAGCCAGACTCAAGAACTGATGCCACAGAAACATGAAGCCTCTGGTTCCTTGCCACAGCAGTGTCACAGCCCCAGCCCGAGGACACAGGTGAGAAAGGACATCTTTGAGCTTTTGCCTCCCTTTTTCAAAAAGGTTTATGATTTGGATGATGCTATACTTAACTTTCCGAAGGGGGAGGGGGGTTCATCTTTTATGCTATGATTAAACAGCATGTATGGAAAGGGATAAACTGGGCGAAATTGCTAAAGCAAAGTGCATTAAAGCGCATTTTTATTTTGCCACAATACGGTATAAAATACCCATTTGGCCTGATACTGTCTATATCCAACAGGGATATATATAGAGGGTTTGGAATGACAAAAGCCCAGAAAGACGGAAATTTGGGTGGGCCAATATGAACTGAAATATCCTCTCCTAGCACTTATCTTCACTAAATGCTTGCACACCTCTAAGAGGGTGTTTAATTGTGCCTGTTGGCACACTTACCTTACCGTTTTTGCTGATGTTTCCACAGCGGAGTCCACTAAGCACCTCCCCAGGCCTTAGCTCCCAGGCGAGGGCCACACAGAGCCAAGCGGCAGAAGACACAGCTGAACATTTACTCAACACTGCCCCTGTGAGTAGATGCTTTGCAAGTACTTTCCCCGTTCGTCCTGACCAATGCATTCACCTTTAGTAATTTAGCCGATTGTATGCTTTGGATACAGACTTTTATAAAGTTTCTCTTGAGAAATGTATGTATGTCCACACATCGTTCTATACATAATTTGACATGAATGTGGCCATGGAGTAGTTATCAAACGGGGGGGTATCAGACGTGAACCATCATCATTGAATGTTCAATGTTTTCATAATCATCTACAGCCAAACATGGCCTTGATGTCCAAATTTAAAGACCCACCACGCTATGAGGACGCTGTCAAACAGACCCGCTGCATGCAAACCGCTATGCAGGTAAAGCAAACGATTTTCAAGCCTCTGAGTCTATATCGTCATCGAACATTTTCTCAAAATTCCTCCACAAACCCATTTTTTACATTGCAGGTCCCCACCACTCTCAGCCAACACATGGATGACCTGTTTGACGTCTTGATTGAAAGTGGAGGTAAAAAACGACAATATGTGTAGTCGATTCAAGGTGATATTATACCACCAGGTGTGAGTGGGATTAGCCATTACAAGCCTTTTTTTGAAAATGTGCCTTTTCTGACATCTAGTGTCCACCTAGATGTCTACTGGATAGGCCAGCCTACCAGCCTATTCAATGGCCTGTAGCAAACGTTGCTCATCTATCCATCATACATCTAGATGGCCACGCCCACCTATGACATCAGAAGAGGCAGATTTCAAAACGGCTTGCAACGGCTAATCGCAGTCATGCCTGGTGGTATAATATCACCTTTAAATATGTTTCCAGTCAATTTGACACTCACACATGCGTCATTCCTCTTTGTTCCCCTATTTCTAGAAATCACCCCCTTCCTCAGACATGATCCCTCCTGCCCGGACAAGCTCACCCCAGTGACGGCCAACGTCACCACCCTGCCCATCAACACGGTGTTGTCCCGCCCCCCGGCTCAGATCCAAGTGGCGCATCCCCCGGACGCCGCCACCCTCAACCCCTCGTCCAGCTTGATGGCCTTGGTAACCATGGAGACGATGATAGAAGGCACGCTGCACAAACAGCTGCTGGAGCATCCGCTGGTCAGTAACATAGACACAATGGACTGGTTGGACCTCACCACCTTACCGTCGCACGGCCACGAGGACGCAGGCACGCACCTGGGAATGTCCCCTGAATCAGGGGTCTTCTCCTCCGACTTCCTGGAATCCCCGGAATTTCAGTTAAACTGGGAATAAGGACACTTTGTTGTCGTTCCTGGTCACGTCCTGGTTATTTAAAACGCAAAAAGTTTGTACTTTTCCAGAAAAACTTTTCCAGTGTGTAGCTTTGTGTTTTCCCGAGCATTCATGCTAACTAACTGGCTATTTGTTTCTAGCTTTAAGCTAGCTTTACCCAGTGTTGTCTTTAAGGTGTAGTAAGCAGTTTTTTTTTATTCCATGGGATGGGAATACAATTGGGTGTTTTGTGTTTTACAACTCAGTTGTTAAACTTTGAACAATTATTTCAGAATTGTCAGCTGAAATGCTGGGTTTGAAATTGCTAGTACTTTAACTCAAATACTTTGAAAGTATTTTGACTTGTTGTTCTCTTCTACATTTCAGAGCAAATATTTTCCTTTTTTTGTATTATTGGGAGGCTTTTTCATACCTGCTCAACCATCAAATTTGTTATTGTTTTTCTGCTAACAATAGCAGGAAACTATTAAGCCAACCAAAACTGGATAACTTCATATTCGGGCTGTGAATGTGACTTCACACTACGTGGAAAGATATACAGTATTTTTACTTTTTATACATTTTTCATAACGACATACATGCACAAGTACATTGGATATTGTAGAGCTTTTTGTTTTTTTGTAGAAAGTTCAGTGAAATACTTTTATGACTATTATGTACAAAATGTTTTTACATGCATTACATTTTTGACTTCTGCTCCAGTAGTTTTTCCTCCACCTCTCAACTTTGACCTATACCACATGGTATCCAACAATTGTCATCTTTATATTTTACTGCGTTTCCTCTAATGTCTAAATAATCCTTCCGGTATTGTTAAAAAAAAGAAAAATGGTACAAAATGGGGTTAATGCACTTTTCAGCGGATGTGTGCTGTAAGTTTTGTTTTTGTCAAAATGCAGTCTGCACTAGCAGCACGACGGCCTTCTGACTCTACACGATACAGAAACTAATAAAGACAAAAAATGTTAATTTCCAAACATATGTAAACATGTCCCTCATATGTGCTTACATTTAAAAACTGCTTTTAAAATTAGCTGAAAATAAATAAAATTTAGATCTAAATAAGACTCCCTTATAAACACTTAATAAATTAATGATAATACATTTTACGTCTTTCAAGTCACCCAAGGTCACCTAAGTGTTATTGGTATTATTAATTATTATTAATGTCCCATTGCCACTATGACATTTAAATTGACTAACATTAATATTTAGATTAAGTTATTCATAGAATAAAAGTATCACTCAATGGGAGCATACTTAGTGACATTTTCTGAATGTACTTTATTTTGCCGAACGGATTCTCTAGGTTTGATTTGACTAAATCAGCTTTTGATTTGTCTTAACTGAATAGTTGTGTTATAGAGACATCTACTGTCTCAAACTAGAAACAGAATTTCACTCAATTAAATTACAAAAATAATACCAACAAAATGGCATGTAACCAATGCAAATACTGAGTGGTCCAATATGACCTGAAATATCCTCTTCTAGCATATCTGCAGTAAATGCTTGCACACTTCTAAGAGGGTGTTTAATGGGCTCTATGCACAACTCCACTACTTCCTGGACTTAGTGCTGCTCCTTTATTTCCTGTCTTACATTACTGGTCAGACACACCTGGATTAATCAGTTTATCCAATAATGTAAGACAGGAAATAAAGGAGCAGCATTAAGTTCAGGAAGTAGTGGAGCTGTGCAAAGAGCCCATTGGGCCTGTTCGCACCTTTTACCTTACCTTTTTGCTGATGTGCTGATATGTATTAAATAAACAGTAATTATTGTAATGCATCAGTCCCAATTATGAATGTTTAGCTTCCTAGTGAATGCTTCAAATCATGACTTCTAAATGTTCATGAAAGCCATTAGATCATATATTTGACTGGCCTCTTTTGAAAGGGACTGAATGCTGGAATCTTTAGTTTGTTCATTGTATGCTTGCTTTACACTTTCTCTGCTGTATATATGTTATATATTTTATATTTTCTACAAATTTTAAACTTCCAGATTTTTTGGTAAATAGCAACAATATATGTGATCTTTATTTAATGTACATAACTAAAATGATCATGCAACAGCTGACTGTTAATTTGTCATCCTTATAATAATAACAGAGTAATGCTAATTCATGACTTATCACAGAAAGGCTATCAATAAACTAGCCAGCATTAACACTTAAATCATTTTAGTCAGGTTAACTCAAATTTTGTGAAAAACTAAAGGGGATAATTTTAAAGAATAATTGTACAAAAATTTATGTTTTTATAAAATGTATGGTTTATTCATATTAAAATACGACATGTAATCAAGAAATCAAATATAAAAAATATATTGTATGAATATAGGCTCTCATAGAGATCAACAAATAGATGTACATTTGCTGTAAAAGTATTACTATGATGTTATATGTTAATGTCCCAAAAAAGGGACAGTTTAACATAAAGGTTTACCAAAAGTGAGTCAACATGTTTTCTCCTACAGCATTTGATTAAATTCTGCAAGCTGTACTTGCTATTTACCACACCTTCCAATGTTAGGTCTCACCGGTGCAATTATTCAACAACGGGCTACTTTTTCTTGAGCTTCTTCATGAACGTTACTTCATCTCTGTTCCTGACTCCGTAGCTAAAGAAAGAAATGCAGACAAAAGACATTATGATCACAGTCAAAAGTTTGACATTTGAGAGTATCAGATAACTTCTACACTTACTCTTTTAGTCTTGTGTTGTCATCTTCCATCTTTTCCCCTTGGAATACTAAAGCATAAGTCCTCCAGACATATCTCCTGTAAAATAAGATAAAAAACAATGTCAGTCACTTCGGAATGGCAACATATCAATTAAAGAACACAATTACCCTTGTCGGCTATTTGTTATTGGATGGACTGCATACCAGCTAACGTATTTCACCCCTCCCTCACGCTGCTGCTTGAGCTCCATGAACCTCTCGATGGCTTTCTTAAGATCCAGCACACTGGCATTCTGTACCACCACTATAGCTAATAGGAAGAAACGTTTTTTAAACAAAGCAAGTAGCTGTTGAGATCTACAGAGGATGAATATGCAAGATTGATGTGCTACGCTGTCTGTGGGGCAATACGATGTCTAACTCATGACAGGATACAACGTAAGTTGTTTTGTATTTAAACTTACGCATGGTCTCTCCATCTGCTTTTAAAACTTTGACGGTCATCGCCTGGCCATACTCCAAAGCGATTTGCGAATTAATCTCCTCCAATGTCACCTTACAATGGAGATAACATATTTGTTAACAAACCCAAGAAAACGAATGCAACGTTATCCGTCATGTTTGTAGCTTACCTGTATTGGAAGATCACAAAGTAGAGGATCCTGCACAAGAAGAGCAAGACCCTCTTCGAAAATATCCAAGATCTCTGAGTGGGGGAGTGCTTCCTCGTCTTCCTCTTCATCATCTATTAAATCCGTCGTCTCCGCCTCTTCTTCTATCTCTTCATCTTTTACAGAAGGTATTACATCTCCAGGGGTTTCATCCTGCTCCATCATCGTCTTGCATTAGACTTTCACCACAGGTCCTATTGTGAACGGTTGAGATTTCATTCACTCGAACAAAATAAAAACTGTTTAGGCTACAAATTGTAATGTGTGTTATGTTTGTTCAGTTCTACGACCAGAACACAAAAGCGGAATAAACAGAAATAAAGCCTTACTACATAAATCTATGCCTTGAATCAGATTCAGGAACAGCCTTCCCACAGAAGAGGAGTGTTCTTCACAAATATCATTCCGGAGGGAAACAAACTATAGCTCATGGGGACACGACATTTTTACTTTTATCCCACGTGGTTGTTCGCTGTAAAGTTAAACAATATTCTAATTATATCACGTCAAATCAATATATACGCATATGTATACATTTATATGTATTTACTTTATTGTTTTACTACGTTATCAATATGTTGTCTTAATAATTCATTGTTTCATAACGAGCATGAAACCAAGTTGCACCGTATCGGCCACTTCCGCCACGCTTCCGCCTCACGGTTGACGACGTCCAGACTTCCATGCCGAAGTTATTAAAACATATATTTAAAAGCATTTGGGGGCCTTGTTGTGGCCAACATTAGCAACCATTTTATTCAAATGAGTTAATCGTTGATTGTCTAGCTGTTATTAGAAGACACCATTTGCAAAATGCTCCTTTTTTGTCCCACATGTGGGAATGTTTTGATTGTCGAGGAGGGACAGAAGTGCCTCAGGTTTGCCTGCAACACATGCCCCTACGTACACAATATCACAAGAAAGGTAAATATTGTCAAATATTTGCTTTATAATTCACAGTGAACCGTCAAGTTTACAAAGTGTAATTGTATTTTACTTTTTTGGTAATGTCAACATTGAAAAGCCATAGTCTGAATGTGTGCGTTGGACATATTTTTCCATCGAAGGTCAACAACAGGAATTATCCTAAACTTAAAGAAGTCGACGATGTTCTTGGTGGCGCTGCCGCTTGGGAAAATGTGGACTCTACTCCTGGTAAGTGTCTCATCCATCGTGGCCACTCTTTTTACGCCCAAGCCCCCATTGGTTTTATAGTATGCACATTTCTAAGTATGGATCAGACAAGATCAACATAGATACGAGTTACACGTACATAACGCCTCTCAGTTCAACACAATAAAGCGGTGATGTAATTAGAACGGATGAACTTTTGGTAGGAACTCTTTGATTCCTTTTTCACATATGGTGTACTATCTTTCCTCACAGAAACCTGTCCGAAGTGCGGGCATCTTAGGGCATACTTCATGCAGATTCAGACCAGATCGGCAGATGAACCTATGACAACATTCTACAAATGCTGCAATATTGATTGTGGCCATCGGTGGAGGGATTGATCTGCTTGCATTGTTTGGCACAACTGATGTAAAAACCTTTTGACTATGGACTTCTCCACAACCCATTGACCCGCTTCATTTTGTGTTATTTATACTCTAATATTGATTTTGGGATGTCATGGACATGCCTTTTGAAAATAAAAGGAAGTACCAGCTTTAATGTTCAGATTTTTTATTGATAAAATAGTACCTGTAGCAGTCAAACAGCTTGATTTCAGTTATCCACATCACAGAGATAAATGCAGTTATCCACAAAATACAAGACATACAGTGCTTTTTATTTAAAGTACAGTGCAATCCCTCGGATGAAAATATGCTGTTCTATCGCAGCTTGCCTGAAATCACATGTTATTGAAAAGCATACTAAACTAGGGATTACCAGTATTCATTTAAATTGGGCAGCCATGTTCTCATTGATTAGAAATGGACATTCTATGGCTGATTAGTATTTGATTTTAAGTAGTAAGCTATTTAGCTCAGATACTGTTGCCACATTACTTTGTCAAAGCCTACACGTCGTTAATGTGTTAGTATGGCAGTTAAAACGTGCAACAATGCAATTGATTCATGTTACTCCTGTAGGCTTACAGACCCATAATAGCACTGTCCCCCACCCTGCCCATATTCAGGGACAGGTTTGTATAATTTCTCATTTAATCGTTGTAGACTTATCTAGTTAAGCTGTTAATGTTTCTGAAGCAACATCCTAATGAAAACGATTGAACATTGGATAAGTGCATATCTTGAACAGTGTTAGCATGACAGAATGCTCCGCAGGCAGACTTGGGCCAGGGGAGCACACACTATAACGGTAATGGCATGTAGTGTCTCCTGTAATACAATGTAATGAAACCGTATGATCGGACGAAATGTCTGTTAGCTGTATGTACATGGTTATTTTTCATCCACTTCTGAACAATGGAAACAATTCTCAGCCAAACGCTAGTTAATATCAGATGTTATTTTTTTGTTACTACTGCATTCAAAGCCGTCTATAAAAGGCATAGCACATCACTGATTTCCTTCATCAACCGAGAAGATTTTTGTCAATTAAAAAAAGGTATGTGTTGGCAAACATTTTAAAAATGTGCGACATGTAGATTTTCACTGAGAGCCTTAACACTTTATAAAATGACATTAGAAATAACACCAATTTGAAAATGAAGGGGGTTATAAGTGTAAACAGCGTAATCTGAAGAGTTATCCCAACCGACATTCAATATTGAAAAGCAATGCAAGTCACATATCCATGCCATGAAATCAACCACTGCGTAAATCGTATTACCAAGACGGATATAAATGTTTTAGTTTTAGTTCACTGACATTCAAAAAACTATACATGTTTTATTGCACAGGAAAGACTAGGTGAATTAGAACAAAAATATACAGACATCAACTCTTTAAAATGACATGTTCAAATGATAAACATGTCTAAAATAAATACAACGCATTACTGACCCTGCGTTGGTGAATTCAATAAAAACGTGCCTTCTTGGCGAGATTCACAGATACTTTGAACTAAATAAAGTGACAATTTTCACAGCTTCCCTCCAGCTGAGGCTTCTATCCTTAAATATTTCTTCATAAATGCATATTGCGAGTCTTCTAACCATGGACACTTCTGTACAACACACTTCTGTAACGTTTTGTTTTTTTTCCTGGTGGATGTTATGCCTCCTAGGCTTGGTTACCCAGTTTAAGATGTGTACAGTGGAAACGTCATGTCTATACATGGAAAGTCTAGTAATGAGACGTGTGTGTGTGTGTGTGTGTGTGTGTGTGTGTGTGTGTGTGTGTGTGTGTGTGTGTGTGTGTGTGTGTGTGTGTGTGTGTGTGTGTGTGTGTATATTCATGTGTGCATATGCATGTGTGTGTGTATATATATATATATATATATATATTTATTTTTTTTACATATATACATATATACACATCACACAATAAAGACGAGGCCAACTAATAACCAAAGTACAGTTAGGAGGGGGTTAAAGGAAGTACAGGACACAGCGATAGGCCGGAGAAATAAGCCCGTACCGACCAATAGGAGCCGTGCGTTTTTTCGGTGCATATTCGTATGTCTGCAGCATGCAGCTGTTGGTGGTTAGCAGACACGCTTGTATGTGTAGATGTAGCCCTTGCAGTAAGGACATGTGTGTGTCACGTCCTTGAGATCATCAATCAGACAGGGGATCAGGCAGCAGCCAAGATCACACCTAGAGGGAGGGAACATTGATCATTGACACAAGAGAGAAGACAACTCACTGAAGTCGCTTGAACACAAGATGTTTTACCAGCAAATATCATTTGAATATATACAAAAATAGTTTTCGGAGCAGTGGACCATGTCTTTTAAATCCCTTACACTGGAATCCAAAATGGATGGTATTGACTAACGGTCATCCATCCAACCGGCTGTTTTTCTTGTCATTACATTTCAAATTAACATGGAACTCAACTGGAAACATTTGAAATCGAATATGCTGCAGTTAAAATAGCACGTAAACATTAAAAGGTTATATATTGAATAGCTAATGTAAAAAGGGAAAAATGATTCTCCAATTGAATAGCCTATTTACTCATTGGTAAACCCTGTGCATAAAGGATGAGGCCAATCTAGATTGAATTACTTCAGTTAATATCCTTGTTTATCAAGTAAGTAGAGTAGCAGCACAGCAAATCGAGAAAATTGATCCACCATTTATATTTGTACGTAATACCTCCAGTCCTATCTCAACCAAAGTCCATCCTGAGCCCAATCTTAATGGCCGACTGCGCAAGGGCCCCCTTAACCATATCTCGGACCCAGCGTTCCATCTATGTTAAAGCAAAACTTCTGGGGGGAGACTCCACAGACTTTTTAGATATAATGTAAAGTCTGATTTGTGAGACTCCCTAATAGCCAACACAACAACGTCCATTAGAGCACTTGGTGTGGTGTGCTTATATATTCTTGTTATGTTTTTTAGGCCTTTAGCTTGTATACGCTCTTTAGTTGCGTGGCTTAATCCCAAATGGCTTCTTGCATTATGAATGTCTATCTATGTATTTGTCAAGTAACAATTCTGTTACGATTAGAACTCCGGAAACTAAAAAAGGAAGTGAAGCTACCTTAGGAGATAAGGTAGGATACAATAATCTCAGACACAAGAACGCACTGTTTTTTATTAAGTGTTAGCCTAAATATTGTACAATTTCAGGGGCATATTTGCTTGTGAGAAATGTTGTATATTTGGTATACTTATCATAATATATACCGACAGAACACACAGTTATATTTAGCATTGAGGTATCACGACTGATCTCCTTTGCTTCCAGCAAAGCACTTCTATTTTGGCGTAGATGGCATGGCAAAGTCTTTTTTATCTTACATTTGTTTCTCGTGCGGATGAGCCCTTGCATCTTTTGTCCCGCGACTCTTCTTTTTTTACGCACAATTAGCCTGGATCCTTCAACACTCATTGCTAGCTCATTTCCCATCAAGACTTAAACCAAAGGGTCGGATCACTTACCCCACAAAGAAGCAGAACAGGCAGAAGAGGGTGTTCATTAGGCCGACATCGTGGGTGATGCGGGTGATGATGGCCTGCTGGCAGTGTGGACACACCGTCTGCACCGGGGACGTCTGGAACATCTCCCCCTGCAGGACGGTGACGGTCGTAGCCGCACCAGGGGGCGACAGAACGGTGGCCGTGTGACCGGCCATGTGACTTGGACCCGGGCCAAACTGGCCTGGCATGGGCTGAGGAAAGTGACCGGGTGGGTAGAAGACTCCTGTATGGGAAGAACAAAACAGCCACTTCATATCATGTTCTCACGCATTGCATGGTCAAAACACAAACAGAGGCAGGCAGAGAAGACAGGGGGGTACCTGGCGGGGGCATGGGCATGGGCATGGGGCCCTCACCGGGGCCAAGAGGGTGCATGTAGCCAGGCTGCGAGGCCTCATAGGGGGGGGGCCCATAGTCCGGGGGCAGGTTTGCTCCCTGCTGTGGAGCCGCCGCCATCGGAGCTGCTTCAGAGATGGAAGACACGTACAAAGGAAGTAGTGACGAACATGTAGGCACATGGAATAAAGGACTATTCAATCCAACGTCGCAGTGAAACTAGATTGTAGACATCACGTGGTTTAAGCGGGTCAAAGTCCATTAGATGGAAAATAATGTTAGATGGTAAAATAACCAAATTACCAGTAACAACAGGTATCCCATTCTTCTCTTCAATGATTGGGGCGCTTGGGCCTCCGGGGTAGGGAGGTGGGGGGTCACTGGACATGTCGGATCGCTGGATGGAGCAAGGCCTGGAGAAGAAAGCTGACGCACAACTGTCCTGGGACACACTCACCCTGGGCAGAACAAAGATTGACTGTGAATTATGAGAGAATAGTATGTCATAGAAAAACTACCACAATATAGAACACACCCACTACAATGATAAGTATTGCTTCCTTGTTCCTTTATATAAACTAAGGCAAGGGTTTATAAAAGATGTGGGGGAGGATACTACAGAGTATAGGGTTGTAAAGTTTGTATTTGGTTAGGTTGAATGCACAATTCTAACCCAACCAGGATAGTTTCAGTCCAACTTAAATAATTTTCCACAATTGAACAACAGAAACACCCCAATATATGATGATATTGCAAATGTCAAAAGGTAACATTTGTACTAAAAAAAGAAACACCATACTAGGCAGACTAGACACCGAATACAGAAACTATAAACAATTTATGTTTAAGGTCGCACTTAAGACTTTCGAGTTAATTAACCAGCAGGATAACTAACTATAACGTTGACCCTCGATAGCTCACTGCCACAGTTCAGCGCCAGTACCTGCAAACACACGCAAATGCGTTACGCAATGGTGTCTATCCGTAGCGTCTTAAGTGGTTAATCCGTCTCTGTGGTTGGCTGCAGTTACACAGTAGCAAACGTTTAAGAGAGCAAGATATAGCTACATTAAGAGACACAGAGAGATGGATAGATAAATATATGGATGGATTGATTTATGGATACATGGATATAAGGTTAGCTAGAGGGATGGAGAGCTGGATAGAGGTAGATGGAGATGGAGAGATAGATAAGGCTAACAGCTGTTTGTCCCCACGTTATGTGTGATGGTGATCGCCAACACATGCCTTCGTGTGGTGTCTAAATCAGTGTCCTTTATTGAGCCATCCCACCAGTAAATGAACCACGCGAAAGCCGAACATCGGGTGTCATTCAAGTAAAGAAACAACGGTTGAAGTTTTAGTAATTGGCATTTATAATATTTAGAAAATTATGTTTGCTTATCAATGGCAACCAACGTCGAGCTAGCTTGGTGAAGACGGTCGTCAGGCATGACAGTACCTACCCAGCAGACTACGTTTGTCTACAGACATATAAATATCTCACTGGGTCGAACGCACATGCCATTGTATATATATTTTTTTTTTATCAGAATGACAACTTACAGATTGAAGATTCACCTCCTTCAAAGGGTGGCAAAAACCGCGGTCTGCCCGAAAGTTAGGGGGCTGTAGCCTGGCGTTGGCTAGCGGCTAGATCTTTCTGGAGTAAACATCCGTGGAGAGGGGCTTTACACCTGACGTCATCCTGATCTACTCAGCGGATTTACCCAGCAGAAGAGCGCACCGCCGTGTCCTATGATGTTATGTATCGTTCTCTGTTGATCAGCACATATCTGTTATGGGTGCGTTTGGATAATAATAATAATAAAAAAAAAGCCTAACTCTTCACCTTTACCTCCGCCCACAAAAATAAAATCTCATTTAGGAGCGCTGAAGATACGCTGTACTTTACTATGTATAGCCTAGTTTTTAACATCGGACTGTGAAATACACATATCCTTAATTATTGGCTCCACATCACGGTCTTACACGCTCCAAATATCTTTTTACCAAAAGATATATGGACGATATATCATTTGATATGTATTTCGAAAATGTGTGCAGGTTGTATTCTATTCAATTGAATCTGAAATTAATAAATAATAATACAATAAAATATATGTACATACATTTTTTGAATCTTAAAATAACGGACAGGAACTGCATCATTCTGTACATGCTGCCAGGTAGCTAATGATTGATGATGAGAAAAAAATCCCAGCTGTTGCTGATAGTGGTATAACAATATTATGGTTGTGTGTGTGTGTGTGTGTGTGTGTGTGTGTGTGTGTGTGTGTGTGTGTGTGTGTGTGTGTGTGTGTGTGTGTGTGTGTGTGTGTGTGTGTGTGTGTGTGTGTGTGTGTGTGTGTGTGTGTGTGTGGCTGTGTGTCTGTGTGTCTGTCTGTCTGTCTGTCTGTCTGTCTGTCTGTCTGTCTGTCTGTCTGTCTGTCTGTCTGTCTGTCTGTCTGTTTCCTTTCTAGACTGTATTTATTATTTATTAACCACATAGAACATAACAAGGTATGTTATGAAAATATAGGGTTATTGTATTGCAATACATTCAAGAAGGTATGTTATGAGAATATAGGCTTATTGCAGTGCAATATCTTCAATAAGGAATGTTATTAGAATATAGGCTTTTTGTAGTGCAATACCTTCAAGAAGGTATGTTATGAGAGGATTATTGTACTGCAATAACTTTAATACGGTATGTTATGAGACTATGAGCTCATTGTAGTGCAATACCGTCAAGGAGTTATGTCATATTAAGAATATAGGCTTATTGTAGTGCAATAGTCCTCTGGCATGGACAAACAATCACCATAAAAAAGTATCCGCTCCACAGAAGGGCAGTGTGCCGAAAAACATCGCACGCCCTGAATGTGGGATCTGTCTGCGTCGGGACAGCCAATCAGATCCACTTCTAGTTACGTTAGCTCAGCCTCGGCATAACAACAGCCAGCTTGCGTGCTGCGATCGTCATCTGATGTCAAAGTGATGGCTTAAAATGTTTGATCATTAACATTGTTTGTACAGGGTTCTGTGCTAACGTGGCATCCGTGCGTACCAGCGACATTGTTAATCGGGGCGGGTGGGGGGGGGGAGCAAACTTACGGCGATCACTGAGCTAAAGCGTTACTGGCGTTAGCTACGAAGCTAGCTAATTTTATTTAGCGAAGAAGATGGGGTCCATCCTGAGTCGTAGAATCGCCGGAGTTGAGGATATAGATATCCAAGCCAATTCGGCATACCGATTTCCACCTAAATCAGGTAGGTAATGAACCGACCGTGATGCTTTGAAGAAAGCTGTCCTGGCATACCTATCATGTTGCGTTAACGCTGACATTTTTGTTTGTGATCTGTGACGCAAATAACAGTACAAGGGGAGAGCAGTTCATACAAGTTGTTTATTAGTGTTCGTGTCCTGGGTATCCATTCGGTTAGGTTGTTTGTTATTGTTGATGAAGTAATCCCATGGGGTTTGCATTATCTTCTATGGAGACACCATGGAAGCATCACAGTGTGTGTGACAAAGGTGCTGTGTGGTATAGTTACAGAATCTAACTATAGAAATATGATATACGGGTACAATCCTGACTGCACGAATTCTCAAATTCGGAGATATGACCAATGTCACTGCTTTATGCGGATTACAAGTCCTTCAATTAATAACAAGGACTTTCAACAAAGTAACGATGTCTGTCTTTTAGAGACTAATGATTGGCATTGTGAACAACGTTCTCAATAAGAGACAACTATACTGTATCGGTATTTCTTGTTCAGCATCAATTAAGAAAAAAGCAGAAAGTGGTTGTTTCTCCTCTCACATTTTTGGTCTTAAAATAGGAATTCAAATTTTGCTTTGATCATATTCTGTTGTCATATTTATATAGCCATTTGGTTTATTTGATGCATGATATGCATGGCCCATTTAAATTGTATTTGCTTTACTATTGCCTCCAGGGAATTATTTTGCCAGCCATTTCTTCATGGGAGGGGAGAAATTCGACACACCACATCCAGAAGGCTACCTTTTTGGAGAGAACATGGACCTCAATTTCCTTGGAAACAGGCCTGTGCAGGTGAGAAGTCGTTTTGAAATTGGGCTTCCCTTTAAAATCACCCCATTCCATGAGTCATTTCTATACTTTCTATACTCAGAAAGGGAAACTCTCCGAGTGATAGGGGAAAACAAGCTAGTTTGCCCCTATCAAAGCAACAATCTACCAATCTGGTTATGCAAGTGATCCTGTCTAGTATTTCGTCACAGGATGTAAGAGTTTTTTTAAAGATGTTTTATTTATTTTAAAGATGTAGACTCCCTTGAATGTGGTCCTCTTGTTGTTTTGGGTAGGGTTACTGATGTCCTGAATCATGTTTTCGTTATGCTTTTCCCTGCCTATTTATTTTGTATTTGTTAGAGCATGAAATGTCTGTGCTGTTGCCCCGTGTGGCTGTCCTTGCCTTGATGAGAGCCATGTCTGTAGAGTCAATCTGTACGTCCTGTAAAGACTACCATTACAAAGGTTTTTATGGCGCTGTCTGCGTGCGGTGGCTAATGAAGTTTCCCTCTCGGGGGGGATTAATTAAGTTAAATCAATCTATCAATGTTATATCATCAATAGGCTTGTCTATCCTGTTTTATATATATATGAAAAGCATCAATTTTCCTCTCCTCAGTTTCCGTACGTTACCCCCGCGCCTCATGAGCCGGTGAAAACCCTACGGAGTCTGGTCAACATCAGGAAGGATTCCCTGCGCTTAGTCAGGTAAAGATAATACTACCTTTTTTACCTAAAGTAAAATGTCATTTTCAATGCCTGGTCCTCATGTGGTAAGGTATCCATCATGTCGGACACTGCTTACAGGTACAAAGATGATGGGGATTCGCCCACGGAGGAGGAGGCCAGGCCCAAGGTGCTGTATGGCGTGGAGTTCACCTTCGACGCTGACGCCCGTGTCGCCATCACGCTGTACTGCCAGGCCTTTGAGGAGTTCTCCAACGGGATGGCCGTGTAAGAGCTTTGCTTAAAAACAACTTTTATTTGCCTACAAAAATTTCCTGTACACAGTATAGTTTCATTTTCGAGTTCCTTTTTATTTGCGTGGTATATCGTGTGCACATTTAGATGTTTTCTAGAAACTTGAAACGGTTCTTGCCGAGATCGTTTTTTTGTAATGAAACAAAAACTTTGAATGATAGGTGACGGAAAAACCGAGCTAACCCTTGAGTTATTATGAGGTAATCTTATTGATTTGTTGGATTTTACCTGCAGGTACAACCCAAAGAGTCCGCTACTGGTGTCCGAAACTGTACACTACAAGCGAGGCGTGAGCCAGCAGTTCTCCATGCCGTCTTTCAAAATAGACTTCAGCGATTGGAAAGAAGAAGATGTAATTGTTTGCCTAATGTACCCAACCTGGTTGCCATAGATGCTCTCGATCCGCAAACACACATGAATATCATGACATATGCACACATAGTTCCTGTCCAACTGCCTTATCTTTTCACGTAACCGAAAGCAACATTTATATTTTTTTTCTCAACAATGTTATACCCTATTTAATATTGAAATGTTTTTTGTGAATTTTCCACAGCTGAACTTTGACCTAGACCGGGGTGTATTTCCAATGGTCATCCAGGCGGTGGTTGATGAAGGGGATGGTAAGAAGGGAGAATAGTACAAGGAATACATTTAAATAACAGGCTTTCATGTCAAGTATTAGTATACAAATCTTACAGAACTATCTTTCTGAATAATATTGAGGTTATTTTGCTTTATGGAAACATGAATCTATTCCTATGTTATTCTTTCAAGATTGCTTGGGCCATGCCCATGTACTCCTTGCTGCGTTTGAAAGAGTAAGTGTACACTATTTATAAATTCAGAAAAAGTGAATTCCTTGTAAATATCAATTGAACAACATTTCAATGTTTCCTGACCTCAAATCCATTTTTATCTTTCAGCATGTTGATGGCAGCTTCTCTGTCAAGCCCCTGAAACAGAAGCAAATTGTGAGTTTGTTTACTCGGTTTGGTTAATTAGTTATGTTTGCATTTAGTCTAATCATGTCATTCATTTTTACAAATATACGTCAGACAAGTGAATACAAATGAAAGAAAGCCTAAATTAGGCCAGAAATAGAATGCGGCCAATCCTGCTTGTCGCTTTTGAAAAACCCCAGTATTACTATTATTATAAATGTGTGTCAACACTCACGGGAGCTAACTGCTAATTAAGAAGCACTCCTTTGCACCTTATAATCTATAATTGGAAGAGGGTTCTTGTAAGCCGAAAGTACTTTGATACCGTTGATGTTGTCTGAACATGAAATACACTGTGATGTTATTTTTAACCACGGCCGGTTAAAGCTGTATTGGGGTACAAACGTATACTAACGATTGCATTCATTGTCATACTAAATGCCAACGATAGCACACTAATTAATGATCGCACATGACAGGTCGACCGTGTGAGCTACCTGCTCCAGGAGATCTACGGCATTGAGAACAAGAATAACCAGGAAACAAAGGTGTGCAGTCTATTCCATATCATCCAATGATCTAAAGTAATGGTTCAGTCATGTGTTTGTTTGGTGCTTGGGTCGTCGGCGCATCACTGTCTCCTTCGTTTCCCCCCCCCCCCTCCAGCCGTCAGACGACGAGAACAGCGACAACAGCAACGAGTGCGTGGTGTGTCTCTCGGATCTGCGCGACACACTCATCCTGCCCTGCAGGCACCTGTGTCTGTGCAACTCCTGCGCCGACACGCTCCGTTACCAGGCCAACAACTGTCCGATATGCCGACTGCGTGAGTGTGGCGGACAGCAAGAGGCGGTCAAGCGTTCTGAAAGCTTGTTTACTGAAACACCGGCCCCTTTGTGTTGGTTTCTGTGTTATTGCAGATGATTACGTTCAGTGGCTCAGTGAAGTGTAGCCCTATTATTCATCCAGTTCTAACTAACGGGGAAGTCCCGGTATTACTTGATACAAAGCATTATGGGCGTTAAAACTTTTAACTGGAGTGAACTGAAGCGATGTTTCTGATGTGTGGGTTTTCCCAGCGTTCCGAGCCTTGCTGCAGATCCGAGCAGTGCGGAAGAAACCCGGAGCGCTGTCCCCCGTTTCCTTCAGCCCCGTGCTGGCCCAGACCATGGACCACGACGAGCACTCTGTATGTGGAACCGAGTTCTGGTTCCCACCAGACGCATCTCTCAAACAACCTCCACGTTTACATCACAAGGCATTTCAGTCGTTACTAAGATCGGATGTTGGAGGAATTTAAATTAATTTAAATATTAAATCATATTGGTTTGAAGATTTAAAATGATGGGAATATTTTTCTTAATGCGCAAAATATTGATCTTAATACTGTCATTAAATTATGTGTGTGTGTGTGTGTGTGTGTGTGTGTGTGTGTGTGTGTGTGTGTGTGTGTGTGTGTGTGTGTGTGTGTGTGTGTGTGTGTGTGTGTGTGTGTGTGTGTGTGTGTGTGTGTGTGTGTGTGTTAGCAGAGCTCAGACTCTGTGCCCCCGGGCTTCGAGCCCATCTCCCTGCTGGAGGCGCTGAACGGCCTGCGGTCCATCTCGCCCGCCATCCCGTCCGCTCCGCTCTACGACGACATCAACTTCTCCGGCGGCGGCGGCGGCGGCGGCGGCGGCGGCGGCGGTGAAAGCCGAGCCCTCAGCTCCCCGGAGCATCTCAGCGACGGCGGCAGTCTGCAGAAGAGCAAAGTCAGCAAGTCCCCTGACAGGTACGTAATCCACAGCAGCCGCCGCCGCCGTCGTCACGTGTCTAGACATGTAATCCCCCCCCCCCCCCCACCTGCACGCACCGGGTCACAGCGGGGACCCTGTCCTTCCCTTCTTCAGCTGCTCTCGGCTCGGTGTCTGAGACAGCGTTGGCTAGACTACTTTACTGTTATTGCGACTCAGAGGCTTTTAGTGCGTACAGATGGATGACATTGGGGATCCAATTAGTCCTTGCAGCTGGGAGCCAAACACCCACACCGCACCCTAGCCACGGCACTATCCTGAATGCATTTTTTTAAGTTGGATTATCTCTCATAATAAGTATAAGCCCTTGGGTTACACACAACAATTATCGAGTTCTGTTCATATCTTTGCCATGAGAGCATAAACACATGCTATAAAAGTGTATAACTGAATTAATTTATGACAATGGATCAATTATATATACTGTAATGTTGCTTAAAAGCTGTAAAATGTATGATGTACGACTCATACAAAATATAGTGGTAGAAAGGACGCAGGAGGACTCCAAGCAATCCGTCCTCTAGTAGAATTCCCCCTTGAGTGGGAAAGATCCTTTTTCAGTAAGGACCCTCTACAGAAACCCTCGTTGTCCGCCGAGTCAGTAACATTCTCCCCTCCCTCCAGCAGCACCTTGAGGTCCCCGTCCTCTCCCATCCAAGAGGAGGACGAGGAGAAGCTGTCGGAGATGTCCGACGCCCAGCCCAACCCGCTGCTGTCCAGCAGTCCCGCTCCCACCGAGGTGAGTCTCTCCCCCCACCCCCCCCACCCCCCCCACCCTACGACCCTTCCTCTGGCCGGCTTCGCTTTCACTCGGTCGGAGCGCTGCTCATTTTGATGTCATTTGGTTTCCAGGCCACAGGCGTGGAGGATGTGGCCGAGTCGCTGTCCCCGGACGACGGTGAGTGGTGGCTTTTGGTTTGCCCAAGGAGGATTGATTACCCCCGTTAGGTCAGTGTAGTTACCCTCGACGTAGGCCCACTTGTCTCGTACACCCTGAATATTCTTCTACCATCCAAGTGGTGTGTGGCTACGGTGTGAAACACGGTTATGGATTCGTCGTGTTTTTAGTCTTTTGTTTATGAAATGAGGAGCTGATGCATTGTTAGATTGGCACAGAAAATGAGGCATTCAATACAAACGCGAAGGGTAAAGTCTATAAAATAATTAGAATCTGGAGTCAGCTAACTCCTCATGTACTTAAAATGATTATTATCTGCTGAGTGGCCTCAGTATTGATCAGTTATTTAGATGTTCTAAGCATATTGGAATCTATTCCGTAAGATAGTCATTTATCCAACCCAGAAGCCCCATATTGCCCAACCAGCCTCTCCATGCGCTCAAGCAGTCTTAAATGATTCCCTCGGCAGCTGTCCCACGTCTACTGTATGTTTCAAACTGACACTAATGGTGACCCCCTCCCTTACCCTCTCCTTTCACTGCTGGGGACTGCAGAGGAGGAGGAGGAAGAGGAGGAAGAGGAGGAGGAGGAGGAGGAGGAGCGGCCTCACTCCCGAGAGGAGATTCTCCAGGACTGCAGCAGCGAACACAGTAGCCTGACCAAGACTGAGAGCGACCCGCCCGGAGACCTCTCCCTGCCAGGTAACATCAGCTCTGCAGAAGGTCGCTAGAGAGCGAGGAGAGACAGGCTGGCAAAGTCAAGCTCAGATTCACCGTTATTAAAAGATAGGAACTCCTAAACGGAGAATTGAAGATTGAAGAAATGGGAAAACCTCGTTGGTAGCAGTGCCCTCTGCTGGCTAAATGCGGAAGGATTTAAACAGCCTGCTATTTTACAATTTCTATTGCACCTTATCGTATAATAAGTAACATTACGATGTGAAAATATCTAAAAATGACGAGAACTATGTCACATTAACATAAAAGTGTTTCCAACAAGGTTCAAACCTAGAGAAAGCTTCATGGTAATGACCTGTTGCATTTGGTTGTGTGTCACTGGCGTCGTATGCCCCCTGACTTCCGGGAAAACATTTGAAAAAGTAATCCAGATACAATATTTCAATATCGATCTATTTTTACCAAGATGCCCTACTTTAACAAGCGGTTCTTTCCAGCCACCATTTTATGCAGTGTTTCCCCACAAATAAACAGGGCGGTTCACTATTTGTAAGAATTATTTTATCTGTCCGCGATCTACACGGTTTCCCATACATTAAAAAAAAAAAAGTATATTGAAATCGTGTCTCTACTGGATAACTGTCTTAATATTTTCCCCAAGGTCTCTTCCCCTGTTTCCCTGCGTAGTTAACACTCTGTGTGGACGATGTCTCTTGTGTACCGTGTCTCTACGCCCAGGTTACTCTCTAACAACGCATGCAAAGGTCACGGTGTACTCTACTGCGCAGACACTTGCTGCAAAGTTCACATCCTATTGTCAGCTTCCAGCAGCAGACCACCTCCGATGGTTTGACCTAACACCTGCAAGTTAGTCCCGTAACAACGTCTGCGCCGATCTGCACGCCGTTTCCTCCAGACGGTGTCTGATGTTGCTTTAATACCCTTTTCTCTTAATGGGCCGGAGACTCAATGCTGGGAGTTTTAAATTGATCCAATCTCTCTTCTATACGAGATTTCCCCATCAACTGGGCTTTTGAATCTAACCTGTGTGCTTTTTCTAACCCTGTACTTCCTATTCCTTGCCGTTTTCTCCTCCTTCTCGCTCTATCTATCTTTCCCCGTGGGTCTCTCTCGCCCTTACCTCGGGCAGCCATAGGTCCCGATGCCTGCTCCATTGGTATGGAGGAGTAGCTGTGGTATGTAGGCCTTACCTGTTCTCTCTCTCTCTCTCTCTCTCTCTCTCTCTCTCTCTCTCTCTCTCTCTCTCTCTCTCTCTCTCTCTCTCTCTCTCTCTCTCTCTCTCTCTCTCTCTCTCTCTCTCTCTCTCTCTCTCTCTCTCTCTCTCTCTCTCTCTCTCTCTCTCTCTCTCTCTCTCTCTCTCTCTCTCTCTCTCTCTCTCTCTCTCTCTCTCTCTCTCTCTGCTGGTGTACCGATCCTATAGCTTATTCTTTTTCTTTTTTTGGATACTATGATTTATTCATTCAGCAGGAAAATAAACTCTTTATTTTTTGATTCCTAAACAAAGTCCTCACCCTTTTCCATCATGCTTGTGTGCCATGGTTGCACTGGGTTCTCGCTCTCACAATGCTTTTGTTTTTTGTGTCGGTCTTCAGTTCAGCGGGTCACCTTACGTTCGTATCTATAACACATTCACGCACACACTGCTTTACCACTGTTACTCACCCATGTACCCCACACCCACCCACCCCCGCCTTCCTCTCCCACCCCCCAGGTTCGTCCGAGTCCACGGAGAGCCTGAAGAGCCAGAGCACAAACTGCTCCAGCCAGCCGCTCCTCTCGTCTCCCAGGAACAGCTTCCACATGGAGGACGAGCACCACTAAGGCCTGACACGGCTCTCCCCTCTGTACCCCACACAGCACAGTCTCTCTTTCTAACCATTTACCAGACCGCTCGTATTAATCGCCCTCTCAATAACTACACAAGTTATCTTTTTTTATAGGATCTTTGTGTTGGGTTATTTTTGTATTATCAATGACACAGATGTCTGAGGGATGACACAGGAAGGGAACAGATCTTTTTTCTTTTTTTTTCTTTTTTTTTTCCTGTATCTTTCGAACTGACACCTGGAAGGAATTAGTTATTCCTGCGTTGTACCACTCCGGGGTAAAATATCAATAGGCCCTTTTCTTGCTTTAGCTGCCATCCTGACTGTCAGATGTTCAGCCGTCTTGGAGGTTTGTTGTTTTCTAGTCGTGTGGAATCCAGAGATATGTCGCCACTTTCCATGGTGGTGGTTAAGCACACTTATTTTAACTCTGCTTCACATTAAATCCAGAAACAAACCCAAAATGACTTGGGGGGTGTTTTGCATTTGCCTTTTAAATATGTTGACCGATTCACCCATTAAAAAAAAAAAAAAAAACAAGTCTAAAAATCAGTTAACCAGAATTCAGCGAGCATACCGGTTGTCCATATAGAATCAATTGGTTCCCATATGAAATATTTTGTAATGCATTCCTTGTATATGCCGTGTTAAGATTTGTTTTGTTTTTATTTTGAATGATGTGATGTATTCATGTATGTCTTTGTATCATACTGTATCTTTACTAGAATCCTGTGTAGTCATTTACTAAACTGTGTTCTTGCATATTGTGTAGGGATAAGGAAAATTATATATACTGGTATCAACGTATTGGGAAGTAGGCTCAGCACCTTGTACATACTCCTTAAGGTTCAAATCGATAAGAGCTATAGAGTTCATGAGGTCATTCTCAAAGCTAAACACAAAGATTGAAACAATAGGTCGCTAAAAACCTACAACTAGCATATATACCAGTGCTATGTGTATGCTAACTGTAAATGGCACCATAAGCGGGCTTGTAGATCTGACATTTGGAGTCTCCATTGTGAGGCCAGCATCAGCTTCTGTGATGTCGCTGCAGGGTTGACTCAAGCCTTACTTCAACCTTCTCCTGTGTGTGTGTGTGTTTGCGTGTGAGTGTGTGCGTATCACCATGCATATGTAAAGATTTGTGTGCCTTGAGTTGTTAAGGCTGCTTGTGGCATTGGGTATTGGTGTTCTTTGGAATGATTCTTAAACTGTCCATGTCAGTTTTTTTTTTTTTAAGTTTCCTAATCAATTTGATCGGGAGCCCCAGTTTTCTATTTTCCCATCTCGATGCAATATGAAAGTTACTTTTGCAACATTAACAATGCACCAGTTACTGTTTTGTCTCCATGTATCCATGTTATGCATTTTAATCCCAACGTGTGTGCCGCGTGTGTGGTTTGATTGACAAGCACACTCATCCAATGCAATTTAAGCAACCAATCATTTAGCATTGGGCTAACTCACGCATGTAAACTCTCAGAACCGCTTTAGCCTCTTACCGCTTTTATGAAACAACATGCTCCTCTATCCTCTTATGTGCCATTTCCATTCTGATACTGTGCCTTCCTCTTCCAGCCACTATTGACCTGGTATCCAGGGTAACAGCAGTACGTGGTGTGTGGCTCTGCATAACCAATACCTGTCTTTTCATAAATGTATAGCTGCATGTGTATAACAATAAAGTCTGATTCAAAACGAATTCAATGGTTGTGTTGGTTACTGTTTGTTAAGTCATCTGTTTGTTTAATTATTCATCCATCTGTCTGTGTGTGTCTCTGGTTGTTTATCAGTCACGTTTGAATATAAAATCCCTCTGCTAATTATTTACCAATCCTTAAGTCCAGGGGTTGTCAAACTTGCTTTGTCAGGTCAAAATATTCAGACCAGGGGAATCAAATAAACGTTTGTCCTGGGCCATCATATAACTGTTTGTCCTGGGCCATCATATTCTGATCGTCATGGGACATCATATAATAGTTTGTCCTGGGCCATCATATGAATGTTTTTCCTGGGACATCATATTCATGGTCATCCTTAGCCTTTATCTGTGGTCATTGAGCTTTCCCCCTGCACTACATACAATTACCCCCCCCCCCCCCCCAACTTTGAGAAACACTGCTCTGGTGACATATGTTGGCAGTAGATCCCTATTTAGGGTTCAGGTACTCTTGTGTGGTCCAGACTTTGTGTCTATTTTCCACTTTACCGTTTTAAACCACTAGCCTTTTCAATTAGACGTAGCAGTTAAATGATGGATTCAGGCCTATATTCAACCTCTTGTCTCTTACAGTGATGCATGTAGGCAGTATTACATTAGAGAGAGTCCTCCTTCGATGTAACACCGCCTTCTGCTGGTAAGCACATATCGGGTGGTGTGTGTGTGTGTGTGTGTGTGTGTGTGTTGTGTGTGTGTGTCGTTGTGTGTGAGTGATGTGTGTGTGTGTGTGTGTGTGTGTGTGTGTGTGTGTGTGTGTGTGTGTGTGTGTGTGTGTGTGTGTGTGAATGTTGTGTGTCATTTGCTGAGCAATCAAATTCAGATGCAGTCTATAGAGTGGTTGTTATTGTTACTGACCTTATTACTCAGTCCCAGCCAGTTATAATACCTAATTGTTAACAGCACTTTGAAGAAGACACCCGTCAGCAGCAAAAGATCCCTCTCTGCCTCCAGAGTGCTCACCAGCCACTAGACTTATTATTATTAAGTAATCACGGGGTCTAGGATTAGGGTTCCTCTTTGGGTTAGGTTCCAGGGTTTGCTTTTTGGTTCCAGGGTTTGAAAAAGGACTTTGTGTTTCTTCTTAGGCCTTTGTTTTTTGTTTTTCCCATTTGGTTAAGTTTCAGGGTTTGGTTTTTGGTTCTAGGCTTTGGTTTTTGGATTATTGTTTCCTATTCAGGTCAGGGTTTACTATTTGTATTGGCTCTAGGGTTTGGTTTTAGAGTTGGAGTTTCCTATTTTGATTAAATTCCATGGTTTTGATGCTAAAACTGACCAGTACTTTAGTCAGCAACAACCACAGAATAAACTGCATCTGCCTTTTGGAGCTCAGCAATGGAAAGAATCAGGCTCACACACACACACACGCAGACACCTCATGACTTCTATTCATGGGATATCCATTTGATGTTATCGTTTTTTATTTTAAATTTGAATTACAAGTAATGCTATCTGCCATACTAATGATCTACTAATATCATATTCGTATTATGATGTTAGCATAACGGCAGGCACACACACACACACACACACACACACACACACACACACACACACACACACACACACACACACACACACACACACACACACACACACACACACACACACACACACACACACACACACACACACACACACAATTCATTCTTTGAGATGAGTCAGAAAGACAAGGGACAATTACCCATCAGCTTTACAAAGTGCTCCTTCATTTAATTAGTCGCCGCTAAACCTTTGAGACGCGAAATCAGCCTGACAACAATCCACGCAAAGCCCCTTGGCTTGGGTACAGGTTGATTAGGGTAGGGCTGGGTCACTTTATGAGGGCGGAGAGATGGGCTAGAAGAGCAGCAGGGGACGGCGCAGTCAGACCAGAGGGGGAGCAGCGGGGTAGAGGGTCGTCATAGTGTTTCCCAGAATTGATGCACGTGAGTCTACCTATGAGCCAAAAGTTTCGGACTCTGTATCCATATAGTCTTTTTCAATCACAGTTGAATCCCGTTTGCCTATTCAAAAGGAACCTGTGGGACATTTAGAAGATCCACATTTATAGGCATTAGGCTGTAGGCCTGCCATAGAAGGTCTATCCGAAACGCGATTACCATCGGCGCGGCAGAGGCAGGTATCTCCCTTCTTAGAGCCGATAACATGACGCATCCTGCCAACAACTCGCCGCTCCTCAAGCCATTCTTCCTGAAGACGCCCGTCGGGGGGGTCAGCCACATGCGGCGGCGACGACACACACTCCCGGCCAGCGAGTTCAGGAACCTCAACCCCCAGGACGCCATCAGCGTGTTTGAGATCGAACGGGAGGGTAGGCTATGTTCACTCTGGCTGACTTTGTGCGCACACAACAATGATGGACAAATTTTGAAGGGTCAAATGTACATACATTATATATATATATATATATATATATATATATATATTATAATATATATATATATATATATATATATATATATATATATATATATATATATATATATATATATTATATATATATATATATATATATATATATATATATATATATATATGCTATATAGGCCTATAATATATTTTTTAATTATTCTCAGAAATGTACCAACATTTTTTTGTCAAATACAGCACAAGCCATATACATTTCTAGAAAATAAATCTATTAAGAAGATGAGGTTTTACATTTTGTCGTTACATTTTTTTCATCAACATCTGATCTAACTTGTTTTTTTACTTTTTTTTTTTTTTTACTGTTTCCTCATTCATTATCCGTCAACCACCCCAACAGCATTTGTGTCCGTGTCTGGAGAATGCCCACTCACCCTAGACGAGGTGCTCAGCTTCCTGGGCCAGTGTCCCGAGCTGTCTCTGGGATGGTTCGAGGAGGGCCAGCTGGTCGCCTTCATCATCGGCTCCGGTTGGAACAAGGACAGGCTCGCACAGGTCAGACACAAGATGACAATATATTCTTTTTTAATTATTATTATTATTTTTATTGTTTCGTCACCAAAAATATTTCAAATGGTAGACACAAATATTATATAATTGTACTCTTTCTGAGGAATACAACATTCAAAAGAAAAATACTCTCGTGATTTTTTGGGTGCCGAAAGGATCATGTTATTTATAAACACGTTTCATTTCTTGTAATTTTTTGTATATAGAACATTAGACAAAAATAAAACAACTTTTCTAATGTTCAACGCTTTTACCTTTTATTATCCTCGTAAATTGGAAAATAAAGTTAAAAGAAATATCCTAACATTTAACGTTCATTCTTCTCGTCTTTCCACTTTAAACCGTCAAATAACAGGAAGCCATGACGCAGCACATGCCAGACACCACGGCCGTGCACGTGCACGTGCTCTCCGTGCACCGCCACTGTCGCCAGCAGGGCAAAGGCTCCATCCTGCTGTGGCGCTACCTGCAGTACCTGCGCGGCGTGCCGGGCCCGCGCCGGGTTCTGCTCATCTGCGAGGAGTTCCTGGTGCCCTTCTACCGCAAGGCGGGCTTCAAGGAGAAGGGGCCTTCGTCCATCTCGGTGGCCAACATGTGTTTCCAGGAGATGGAGTATACGCTCGGGGGGCTGGCTTACGCACGACGCAACAGCGGCTGCTAGTCACCCAACCCCAGACCCCTCATGGTGCATGAGGGGTTTGGAGTTGGGAGACTAGGAGAGTTGTGAATAAGCAGAGCATTCGCCACTCGTGAACAGACTAGTCAGGGCAGTCATTTGTTGTATCACGTCAGTGATAATTGAAATGACTGCCTGGACTTTTGAGTGGGCCCGGGCCCGCGTTCCTCACCATTTTATCGGCCTAACTGAGCGTATACATCCTTCTATCCTCCATATATAGACGATAAATGTTCAGACAGGACCTGGCTGTCGAGTTCAGGAGCGCTCTCTGTTATCTCTGATGCACTGCGTGTGTGGCTTGGCCACAAACGGTACTAATGATGGTTCACTAATCATGGCTCAACCTCAAAATGAAAATCAAAAAAGAATTCACTATCAAATAGCCGTTTTTGAATTGCCATCCGTCCTGTATTGTGTATTAAAAAGTCGCTGCGTAGGACTACAACTTACAACGCCTAGTGTAAATTAGATGTTTCAATGATTAATCAATTATTAAGTAATTATTTTTAAACTTCAATCATCATGTTTTGTAACATGAGGCTCAATGATGCATGGGGAAACCCTATTCATTGCATGTTGTGTGTTAGAATGTATATACTGTTCTATTTTTTGTAATGTGCATTTATATATTTATGAAATCATACAATCTGGCTCATCCTTTTGCATTGTGGGTGACGTGTGATTTCTGTTGACCTCATTAACACAGCATTAAAGAATCTGTTGCCGATGCTAATGACTCCTCGTCATTTAATTATCTTTGATTTGTAATTGAACTTAATTATAATCGGATTCATGTTGTTGGTGAGGTGTCGATATGCATACACTCAATGTGTTAATTATGGAGCGAGAGAGAGCAGGAGGGAATCACACCAATTCCTTTAATATATATTTATATATTTTTTTTTTACTGTTGTCTTTAGTTACATATACGAGTAGACGGGTAGCTAAAACACTACCATTACCATATCAACCATTACTCCGGCATGGGGAGTAACACACACGTACAAGACAAATCCAAGTGCTCAGCATTATGTAACAAAAAGTTATGGCAGTAGTTGGTACTTCAATTCTTTTTTGACAAGGCACCAAAGGTATTCATAGGTGATTTCGCTATCTTGTCCCTGGGTGTTTTCAATGCGGTTGCCTGAATATTTTTTTAATCCTACATCTGGACTGTGTCTGAGTGTTAAAAAAAGAAAGCTGAAATCTGTTGTGTCTTGCACCATTGGCGGGCATTTCTAAAAACATGGCTGCCTGAGCGCACACACACACACGTGTAGCGTAGGGCTTTTTTTTGAGGTTTTAGAATTCGCCATTACCCTTTGATTCGCTGTACCCGCGAAACGACACTCACAGTCAGTGAAAAAGTGTTGGGGAGACAGTGGTGATAGATATAAAAAAAAAGAAGCTATTTTTTCTTGAGCAGGCGTACACGATCAAGTTAAAGTCACTAAGGGGGGGGGGGGCTGACATCATCATCATCGTCTGCATCGTCATCCTCTCCATCTCCTCCTCCTCCGGCTCAAACTCCCCCGGGGCGTTCAGTTCAGTGGAGGTGGGCGTTAAGGTCGTACTTCTCGCAGAATTTGTCGGTGAAGGGGATGCAGGTGAGCAGCTCGCACCACTCGCACTTGATTGGGTACACGTAGAAGAGCACCACAAGGCCGGCAAACAGGCCCACGAACACCATCAGGAAGACGATGATCTGACAGCGCTTGCGGTACATGTCCGTCCGGCCGAAACTGATGTAGGGCAGGAAGGCGAAGGACAGGAAGAAGCCCGAGATGAAGCCGCAGATGTGGGCGAAGTTGTCGATCCAGGGCAGCAAGCCGAAGGCAAAGAGGAAGAGCACCACGCACAGCAGCTTGATGAAGGCCCTCCAGGGCTGCGCCAGGATCTGCCAGCTCTGGATCAGCTCCACAAACAGGCAGGCCAGGATGCCGAACTGGGAACCCGCCGGACCCACCTGGTGGAGAGAGATTGGTAGCCGTTAGCGGAGAGAGAGAAGGTTAGCGGTAAGTAGAGAGAGAGTGGTAGCGGTTAGCGCAGAGAGAACGGTAGAGGTTAGCAAATAGAGAATGGTAGAGGTTAGCAAAGAGAGAACGGTAGCGGTTAGCAAATAGAGAACGGTAGCGGTTAGCAAAGAGAGAACGGTAGCGGTTAGCAAAGAGAGAACAGTTGCGGTTAGCAAAGAGAGAACGTTAGCGGTTAGTGAAGAGAGAACGGTAGACTTGCTACTCCCTCACTTTGTAAGAATGCCAACAGCCTCTCCACAAAATATCCTGGTCCTAGTTCCACAATGGTATGTAACAAGCTTCCCACTGGCATTAGGACATCTGAAGACTTACACCTCTCCTCCTGCAGGCTGAACCCTGCAGGCTGTATTCAGACTGCATGTGGTGAAGGAAAAGTATCTCTTTATTTATCTGTTGCTCTAGTTGTCTCCATCTCCTGTTTCTATATCGTAGCACTTGAAAGCAAGTGCTCTGCTTATTTTGTGAATTGTATGCAGTTCAATGATTCTCACCCTTTTTTGGGGGATATCTTCATTGTTGATGCACTTACTGTCTTTCGTCAAAAGGGTCTGCTAAATAAATATAATATAATGTAAAAACATTAGCCTAAACGACACACCATGAGCTCTTTGTATGGAAAGCAGGAGCTGCCCAGGGATGGTGTGATATGATTGTGCCCATTTTGCCACTATAACGAGATAATAACTCGACACATTATCACGACCTAACCAACTTGGTTTTGTATAGATTGAAAATATGCAGCTGCCAACACAAGGAGCTTTGTGAGTTGACCTACATTCATTCAAATATTTTCTCTATCTGACAGCCACAGTGCAAATTCCCCTTCATGTTTTGATAAAAGTGAATGTGTTAATCCATCAACGGTTGTTCACGTTCTGCCCTGATCACTCTCCTCTTCTCACCACTGCGGCCAAGTGAGCCGTTTTCGCCAACACGGCTCTCTTGACCCAATTCCTCAGAGGTTAATCCACAGCCCTGTCTGTGTAACAGACAATTTAACCTAGCCTACCTAGCACAAATAGGCTTTAGCAAATTAAATTCATGGTCTCGAAAAAACCAACTTGGTCTTGTGGTGTAAAAGCGATAATTAACTTAAATAACTAACGAAGACAGAACGTTGTTTCCGTCTTCAAAACAAATGTGGCTATGACGAAATTCTTAGAAGATGAAAATATATTTTGTCATCAATTGGTGCGATTGTGTCGGGGTCAGGGTGTTTTGGACCCCCAGCTGATTCTGGGTTCGACCCCCAGTGTTCTCTTGAGACGCCTAGACCGCTACCTGCTTCTCAATGACACCTTCATGAATTTACCGTCAGTCACTTTCATGACATTACGAAGACAAAGGCTCCTGATCTAATCCTCAGCAGTGAATGCTGATCATTGGGCGGTCACCTCAGCTCGGTAGGGCAGGAAGATAGCGGAGGCCAGGTTCCCGGTGATACCGCTGAGGATATAGATGATGGAGATCCTCAGCCACCCGGCCAGCTTCTCCAGGTCCCTCAGGATGGTCATCTGAAAGGCCACTGACACCAGGCAGTGAAGGAGCCTGGGTCACCAAAACACAAGAAACATGCGTCTTCTGTTTTTGTGTTTTCAATTTTGAAGGAGTGTGGGTGTGTGTGCGTGTGCGTGTGCGTGTGGTGTGTGTGTGTGTGTGTGTGTGTGTGTGTGTGTGTGTGTGTGTGTGTGTAGTGTGTGTGTGTGTGTGTGTGTATGTGCTGTGTGTGTAGTGTGTGTGTGAGGTGTGTGTGTGTGTGCATGTGTGTGTGTGTGTGTGTGTAAGGATAAGGGTGTGTGTGTGTGTGTGTGTGTGTGTGTGTGTGTGTGTGTGTGTGTGTGTGTGTGTGTGTGTGTGTGTAAGGGATAAGGTGTTTGTGTGTGTGTGTGTGTGTGTGTGTGTGTGTGTGTGTGTGTGTGTGTGTGTGTGTGTGTGTGTGTGTGTGTGTGTGTGTGTGTGTGTGTGTGTGTGTGTGTGTCTGTGTTTTAGGGCTCGGGGAGGGCTGGAGGTCAGTGTGTCTGTGCATGGGCTGAGGTGAGTGTGTGTGTGTTTGTGTGTGTTTTTGCGTGTGTAAAGACTGAAGTGCGTGTGTGTATGTGTGTGGATGTGTGTGTGGATGCGTGCATGTTTGTTGTGGAGGAGGCAGGTTCTGTGTGTTTCTGTGCGTGTGATTGGGGGATAATTTGGCTCTCCGAGGGGCTGAAGAACCTGAGCAGCAAGCTGGGGATGAACGACTCATTCTCTATCTGCCTGAAGGTTCATTCGTTAACACTGAGAGGGCACTTTGCTAAATGACCTCAGGAGATGAGAGGGAAGGAGAAGCATTCAAACCAATGGCTGGTTTGCTCAGCATTAAGGTAAGGTTATTCTTCATTAAAGCAGAATGCCACTTCAGACTGGTATTGTGATAAAGTGAAAACATTTATGAGAGATGAGGGAATATCTAACATATTTTAATAATTAGCCCATCAACTCAGGACGCCTGCCTGCTAGAATACGTTTATGTCTGCTAGACAATAAATATATTATTTATAGTGTATGGGATCGCGTTCAAACCTTTAAAAGGAATCTGTTTGTCCTTTTTCTTTCTTGTATTTTCAACACAGTATAGCAGACAATTAAAAACATTTACCAGAAAGTTATTTTCAGTATACTTTAAGTTTTTTTAAGCATTTTACTACATTTTCTATTATAGGTTCTCCTTTTAACCATTTATTGATAATTCTTAATAATTGTTTTATTGCATTCATTCTCATTGATTTTTTTACTTCTCTGTAGCACTTTGTGATTCTCAAGATATAAAGTGCAATACAAATAAAATGTATTATTATTATTTTTATTATTCATTTGTGTTTTAGCGGCCCATAGACGCTAAGTAAGTTAGTATTGTTGCTATTTTAGGTTTACAAATTCTTCTACCAAGTTCAACTACCTGCAAGAAATGCCTTTTTCTTGCAGGATTGGTCAGAACATGTTTGTTGTGATGTTGAGATTGGTGTTGGTGTGAGTTGACTAATCAATGAGCTTGCTTCTTACCCAGCATGTAAGAAGAGGGAGAGCCAGAGCCTGTAAACCTGGTCTGGGACCTCTGGGTTGAGGAAGGGCAGAAGACCGCAGACATCATCCATGCAGTGCACCTGAGAGAAGCCCACAGCAAGCAACAAGTGAATGAGTAATGTGATGATCCGCATATCTTCTGATTGTTTTATTCCTGCCTACAAAACCTTGTTGCCGATGGAGATGTCACCGATTACAGAGGAATTGAGTAATAAGGAAAAAGAGTATAGTACTCAAAATATGGATATGGAATCAATTGAATCAATCCCTAGGTAACCCTGACCCATTGAGGCCATACAGATACCATATTAATGTTAATTCACATATAAAACATTTACTTGAGAACAGAGAGTTGCTTCCTCGTGAAAGTATCCCATCATGAAGTCACAATATTCCCGCGATGTGATCTCACACCTGAGAAAGAGAGAGAGAATTGTAGTAAACAATGCGAACTGGCATAGACGGCTCAAAGGAACTTAGTGACCCGGGATCCCCTCTCCGCCTATACACTACATATATAACTATAGGTGTGTATGCCCCCGCTGATCCTGCTCACCGGCCTTTGGTTCCAATGCAGCAGGGCCTGCCTGTGATGGTGCAGTCTATGTGAGGCAGGTTGGTGTGATTCCCCGTGTTGTACCTGGTGCAGATCTGGGAGCAGCAGAACACAATGCAGTACAGTAAGGCATGCAAGCCAAGCCAGTGACCCAAACACACACACACACACAATCTCACACACACACACACACACACACACACACACACACACACACACACACACACACACACACACACACACACACACACACACACACACACACACACACACACACACACACACACACACACACACACACACACGTACGTACACACACAAACAACACACACACACACACACAGCACACACACACACACACACACACACACACACACACACACACACACACACACACACACACACACACACACACACACACACACACACACACACACACACACACACACACACACACACACACACACACCTGCGTTGAATGACCTAAGCCTCGACCGGTTTGTAAAAAAAACAAACAAGCAAAAGGAAGCCCTGGACTCACCGGCCATTTGGTGATGTCATCGGGCCACTCGTGAGGCGGGACTGAGGCCGGCTCATGACATATCCTGGAATAACAGGAAGCACCATTTCAAAATAAAGTTCCCCCTTGTGATGATACAACTTCCTAGGGTTACTTGAAATATTAAATTGGGCAAAGAAACAGTCTAAAATTCATATTTTTATAGTAGTTAAGTTTTTTATTATCTTGGATCTGGCAGCTCCAGACCGAAGTGCAGTGCAGGAAGCAGAACGCGGAGGACATTGTGCTAACGCCAACACAATCGACTAGCACCTCAACCCCTGGGGAACCTACCTCGGGTCCTGATGGCACACGGAGCCATGCTGCCGGGCTTTCCCGTTGAGATGTGGCGTGCTCGGATGCCGCGGCCACTTCACCCACACCGCTAGAGTACTCTAGTGGACGAGACACGGGAGAAACGGTCAATGAAACCACCACTAGTGTAAATCAGAGGGGGGGGGGGGGGGAATACCGACCGAGCACGCCTCCTCCGAGGTCTGGACGCAGCCCGAGCGGTCGTTGCGCACGCAGCAGGCGGAGTTGCGCTCGATGGCTCTCTTGTCCCTGATCAGGTCGTGCACCTGCTTGTCCTGCCGCATGCACGGAGAGAATTTGGCCCCCAGGTGGATCAGGGCCTCCTGGTGGTTTGGACGGACGTAAGGAAAAATGAATCACACGCGTACGCGTCGAGAGACGCGAAGGTTCGGAAAACGTGAGGAGGAAGAGGAAGAGGAAGGGCCTGGGGTCCACTCACTGAGCTCGGCCCGATCCAGAAGTTCTCCTGCTGTACAAACTTGACATTTTCATACACGCCCTTGTTTCTTAAAACCTGTGAACGGACAGAGAAACATAGTAAATAAATACATAAATAAATAACATGGGAATCTATTTATCTAATCAACATTTTTTGGAATTAAATGAATCGCATTAAAAAAGTTAAGTTATTAAGTATATAAAGTTATTAATAAACAAAAATGGGAAGGAAAAGTAATCTGTATTTTTCACATCAAATATTTGAAAGTAAAAAAAAAGTGTCTGAGCGAGAAGTACTCACAGAATCAACCTTCTCGTCCTGGGAGAAGCCCACCGGGGCGATACCGTAAATGCATACGGCCAAAATAGTGACCAGCAAATGGACAAAGGTGATCCAGTATGTGAAGAAAGGCCTGCAGGGCACAGAGCGTCGACGTTAATGAACACGCAGAACAGAGGTCAAGAGCCTCGTTCACTAGAACACCCCAGGGACTTCACGGGGCCTACTTTATAATGGAACCACAACGCTAACCTAACCCCATTAGTAACACCAAGCCCTCCAACTAATACTCACAATATTACTTACCCTAACCCTTATCATTCCCCTAACCCTAATACTAACCCCATCTTTACTACGTACACCAGTGGTTCTCAAACAGGGATACGCGTACCCCTAGGGGAACTTTGGAGTACTGCAGGGGGTACTCAAATAAAAAAAATAGATAAGACAGGCCAATATTGCTCACTAAATTGTGAGTATTTGCACCCTTTTGATGTTCATGTTTACACTGCCAAATAGAACGCATATACATTATTTATGTTTTTTATATTTTTTATTGTATTATTT
>OLKM01000772.1:82363-164863 GCA_900291075.1 Melanogrammus aeglefinus
AGAGAGAGAGAGAGAGAGAGAGAGAGAGAGAGAGAGAGAGAGAGAGAGAGAGAGAGAGAGAGAGAGAGAGAGAGAGAGAGAGGGAGAGAGAGAGAAAAAGGGAGAGAGGGGGAGAGAGAGACAGAGAGGTTGGGAGGGAGAGACAGGGAGAGAGAGAGAGAGAGAGAGAGAGAGAGAGAGAGAGAGAGAGAGAGAGAGGAGAGAGAGAGAGAGAGAGAGAGAGAGAGAGAGAGAGAGGGAGAGAGAGAGAGAGAGAAAGGGGTTGGGGGGAGAGAGAGAGAGATAGAGAGGGAGAGATAGAGGGAGAGATTGAAACTAACTTTAAAACAAAGTCCCTGTTGACTGTATCATTGTGAGACTGAGACAAAAAATAGTTTGCCAGATAAGAATGATGAATGACGCTAGTATAAAACAGGACCCACAAAGGTATTCTGAAGGACCAGATTGGACATAGTTTATCAGAAAGGGTCGAGAGTGCTGAACACAAAAAGGGAATTCGTCATTGAGTCATCCATTTCAATCAATCAAGTGCTCTTGACTTCATCTTCTCTGCCTGTGTGCATGTGTCCGTGTGTGTGTTCATGTGCGTGCGCACGCGTGTGGACTCACAACATGAGGTGACTCCTCTCCAGCTCGCTCTTGTCCAGCGCACTGCCCGTCATCTCCGTCTCGTCCAACTTGTCGTTAGACTCCTCCTCCTTTATGGCCGCCTCCGACGGCGACTCAAACACCTCGTCTGCGTACGTGGACATCTCCTCCCCGTGCATCAGGACGTCCTGAACGCAGAAGGTACATTATGATTGAGCGCTCGCTCGATTTCGTAGGGTTGACTTCCTTGGGTTGACTTCGCCTAGTGAAGAGGGAAATATCTCCTTCCTTATAATATAATCAGTTGATCGTTGATGATAGACAGCTCAGTTCGGCCAATGAGGATGAGATATTCTAGGGTTGACTTCGCCTAGTGTAGAAGGAAATATCTCCTTCCTTATAATATAGTCAGTTGGACTTGATGATAGACAGCTCAGTTCGGCCAATGAGGTTGAGCTATTTGAGGCTAGGTTACCCTGGCGAAGAAGGAGGTGTCCAGCTCGTCGGCAAAGTCCAGGATGTCCTCGTCCATGAAGCTAGCCGGAGTGAAGCTCCGCCTCTGGGTCCGTCGTAGGGTGTTGTCCCGCAACGAGCGCCCCTGACAGAGGAAGACACACATTCACACGTTCACTCAAGTGTGACAATCTGGCAACGTACATCCTGTTGAGTTTAATGGTTGAAATTGGAGCAATTATATGTTGTGGTTCTACGTTTTGGCTTTTGGAACAACACAACTCGGTGTCAGTCAGTGTATGTCTATTGTGGATGTGAATATTTGTAAACCTCAAAACAAATATAAATAGGAAAGCAGATTAAGGATATATAACAATATATGAATCCGAATTTTTGGATCACTGTTTTACAAAACACACATACACACACGCATCAACACACGCAACAATGCATGCACACACAGACACACAACACTCCTATACACCGATGTTCACATCCACTTACATAGGCGTACACAGGTACACACACATACACACACACACACACACACACACACACACACACACACACACACACACACACACAACAGACAACACACACAACACACAACACACACACACACACACACACAACACACACCACACACACACACAAACAAACACACTTCCATACACTCCCACGCATGAACACGTACACAGACAGACACACACACACACACACACACACACACACACACACACACACACACACACACACACACACACACACACACACACACACAGAAACACACACACAACACACACACACACACACACCTTGACCAGCGCGGCGGCCGCCCTGAAGCTCATCTTGGCCACCGACTCCCTCTTGCGGCGGCGGGGCAGGCGGTTGAGTCCCGAGCGCGAGCTGGTGAAGGAGCAGAGGGAGGCGGCGCCGGGGGTGATGGGGGTCTGGGGCACGCTGTAGCCGTCCACCTCCTCCACCATGCGGAAGGCCCTGCCTCGCGCCAAGGGGTCCACGATCTGGAGCGGTACAAACACGTGCTCAGTGAGTTAGTAAGTCGAGGTGTATTTATGGAGCACCCTTCACAACCCGGGTTACCAATACATGTGTCAATACAATGAAAATATAGGATAAAAACGGATTAAAAAACAACACAAACAAACAAACAAAACAAAATGACATGAGTGCAATGCAGGTAACAGGAGTAGCCCACTAAAAGGGGCTCTACAGTATTCAATGTTATTTAGAGGTTATTTAGGTCTGACCATTATTCAGTGGTCAGACCTCAGGCACCTAGCGGTAGAGCTGGCCTGTCAATAATCCCCAAAGTTTTTTTCCGTTTTGACACAATTCTTGTTTAGAGATCTGTCAACGTGATAAACATTGAGTCAACGCTAGCGAAGGGCCTATTCACAGAGGGTCAATTCAGGTGGAAGACTTAAAACACAACGAAAAATGAAAATGAAACACAATAGTGGGGCTTGCTTTGAAACCACACATACCACAAATGATTACTTAATTATAATAAATTATTATAATTATCACTTTTCTAAAGTTTGTAGTAATAAAAAACAAACACAGTATACTTCCACAGTATACTTCAAATGAAAGGTTTCGATCTTAACACCATTGTGATTGGTTGCTGGGTGTAATCAAAAACTGACCAATCACAACCGCCCTCCTCTCTCTCTCTCTCTCTCTCTCTCTCATCTCTTCTCTCTCTCTCCTCTCTCTCTCTCTCTCCTCTCTCTCTCTCTTCTCTCTCCTCTCTCTCTCTCTCTCTCTTCTCTCTCTCTCCTCTCTCTCTCTCTCTCTCTCTCTCTCTCTCTGGGGGGGGGGCTGGCCCACCTTCTGCATGCCGTGCTGCGAGGTGGGGACGTAGAGGGGCGGTGGCGTCTCGGTGCTGGTCAGGGAGATGTTGTCCTGGCTGGGCAGGTCCATCTCCCGGAGGACCTGGGGTTTCAGCCGGCCGTAGCGCATGCTGCAGTGGCGCAGGCTCTTCCTCTGCCACTTCTGCGTGGCGTCGCCGTCCTTACTCACGCCGAACCAGTCCGCCGTGCCCCTGATGCCACGCCACACACACACACACACACACACACACACACAGAGGCCCCTCAGTCCCAGGTGGGAGGCCGCGTAGGCACGCACATAAGCACGCGCGCACACACACTCACTCACACATATATGCGTACAAACACACACTTTTACACACATATGCGAGCACATACACACTCACTCACTCCCTCACTCACTCATTCACTCACTCACTCACTCACTCACCTCACTCACTCACCCACTCACTCACTCACACTTCACTCCCTCACTCACTCACTCCCTCACTCACTCACTCACTCACTCACTCACTCACTCACTCACTCTCTCTCACTCACTCCCTCCCACACACACTCCCTCACACACACACACACACACACTCCCTCACTCCCACACACACACACACACACAACACACACACACACTCTCCCCCCCCCCACACACACACACACACACACACACACACACACACACACACACACACACACACACACACACACACACACACACACACACACACACACACACACACACACTCACACCTTGCTCATCTTCCCTTTCCCTGATCCGTTTGGCAAACTATACGCTAAAGGTAACTATGTGTGTTAAAGCTTCCTCACGGGGATAGACACAGATACTAGAGCCCTATGACGGAGAGTCGGTGTGGGATACAGCATGCAGTGCGAGGGAGAGATAAGGTTATATTTCCAAAGGAAAAAGAGAGGGGCGAAAAAAAGAGTTTCCCAGATGCCAAAGGGCAGAGACGGAAGGAATAAGCCTGGGCATGTTTGAGTGTTCACGCAACACTTGAAACGCATGTGCACACGCAACACACATAAACACACACACACATGTTTGCTGATACACCATGCACGCACTCGCTCACACACACACACACACACACAACACACACACACACACAACACCACACACACACAACACACACACACACACACACACACACACACACACAGCACACACACAACACGCACACACACCGTTTACTATAAGCCACGCACGCGTCACACAAACACAAGCACACAACACACACACACACACACACACACACACACACACACACACACACACACACACACACACACACACACACACACACACACACACACACACACACACACAGGCATGCATGCACTCATGTAAATACATTTGATTTATATAGTTTAGCCAATTACAGCAGCAGACCTACGAGGATTCTGAAACCACCCGCTTGAGGGAAATATCATTCCTTTTCATTTTCTCTTCTAGCTGACCACTAATAAAAAGCATTCAGATAGAGAAAGCAAAACCTGGGGCTATCATTTTGAATACTGTTCATCTCTAGCTCACATTCTCGGGGCTGGGAACACCCTGTTCTACCAAATTAAAACCTCATGTTGGTAATCCAGTAAATCCTCCTAAGCAACACACTAGACTCCCGTAACACCCAAAACATCCCGGAGCCAGGGGAAGAGCAAACATTTTACAGCGCTGTGCTCCTAAACAAGCTAATTAGCAGGGTCAACACCCTTCCCACCTTAAACTCCCCAGCCCTAACTAGTAACACGCAAATATGAACAAATACTTTGCTTCGGATTTGATGTAGAAATCGAGTCACAGATAGGTGTCCCCTTCTTGCTTGACTTAACCAAGTTCAACGTTTATCGAAACAATTTTGAAAATAATTTTGTATTTTCTAGTCTTTACTGGCCCTGTGCCCTTCGGCTCTCTTGCCAAATAACTGCTGTGTGACGCAGTCAAATAGCAGACATTTCTGCAGCTGTGAATTCCCCCTCCGCTTTGCTTTGGGTTGGTGCCCGTGCCCTTTTCTGTTTATATAGGCCAACACCTGGATGCCCGGGCTAGAGGCCAGAGTCATCCAATCTTTGGCCCACTAAAAGAACTCGCATCCCCTGTCTGATCTGACAAGCCAGCCAGGGCCAGGACCGGCCAGAGTCCAAACCCCAGGCCTAATCCCCTGGCTCTCAGTCTTCTATCTCGGGGCGCTATACCCTTTTTTCTGTTTGACAGATGCGCAGGAAATCGTGTGATCCTGTGCTCCCGGTTCCGGTCTGGGGGTTATGACTGAACCCGCAGAATGCTGAGAGTGGAATTCCAAAACACGGAAGCGAAACAGAAACCGCAGCGCTAGGGTTTGGGTTCCTGTTTTGATCCTTGATACAATGCTTAATTGCAACTAGTTTCATACACACAAGCTTGCCATCCTGTTTTCTATATCTCCCCTACATATATATCTACATCACTCACAAACTGCAGTGACTATCCCAATTTCCACATTTTAGTGACTCGAGGATTGGGTGGCTTTCATGATTATTTCACTCAAGATTTTACACTTGCTACGTCCAAAATCTAAACCGAAAGCAAACCAATCAAAATAAACTGAGGCTATCTGTTCATGTGCGTCTGTGAGTGGGATTAAAAAAACATTGTCTTCCCTTTCACTCCAACCTTTTCGTGACAGTGACCCCCTGATGCTATCAAAGTGACCCATAGAAAATAAAAAGGAAACGTCTCCTACACATATGAAAACACAGCATCATCATCACCATCATCATCATCCACATCATCATCCACATCATCATCATCATCATCATCACATCATCATCATCATCATCATCATCATCATCAGCAAAGCACAGCCAGTGTCGGCCAGTGTACTGTCCTCACCGACACACTAAGGGACCCTATCGCCAGACCTGAGGGTCCGGGACGCTTCCTGCAGTACCTGAGCAGGGTTCTGGAGAGAGAGTGGTACTTTCTGGAGGCGTGGCGGGCGGCCCTCTGGCCTTTAATGGGCACCGTGTTAATCCGCTCAAAGTGCACCCGCCTGCTGCTGTGAAGAGGTGGGTGGGGGGAGGGAGGGGGGAAGGGGAAATGGGGGGGGGTGCGGAGCACGGAGAGGGACGGAGAGAGGGCAAAAAAGGGGAGGAAAGAGAAAGTGAAAGAGGAAAAAAAAGGGAAGAGACGAGAGACAAGAGAGGAGGGACAAGAGACAAAGGGGGGGGGGGGAGACAGTAAGAGAGGAGAGTGGCGGTGCACTCTACAGAGGTCCGGTGGGGACACGTGGTGGTGTTAAAAGGCGTTAGCAACGAGGTTTAGAAACAGACTCGTCGGCGAGCAGAAGACGACCGACGATTGTGTTAATCAGGCCACCGGAGGAGAAGGAGTTTTGTGAGAGGAATCGGGAATGGCAGGAAAGTCTAGGTTAGAGGGAAAACGTGACGTTTTGGAAGACGCTGTTAGATGAAACCACAGCGGCACCCGGCAGGTGGGGAGAACCGGGTTCGTACGGAGGTCTGGGTGTTGTGTTACGTTGATGAGCGATGAGCCATGATAATCGGGGAATGATTAAAAAAAAAAAGCCTCTGTTTATTTGATATGGCCTCTGATTAACATCCACATCCACAATGCTGATATTATTATAATAATAGGATTACTATCTCACAATGGAGGGACAGATGAAACATTGCAGCTGCACGCGGTCCAACACATGCCATTATTATTATTATTAATCATAATTATTCAGAAGAACACAAATATTGGGAGTGGGGCCGTCAATGATGAGGACTTCCATGCCACACGCCTGAAATGTCGCGGTTCATAGAAAGGGATGAGTGTTTGTGTCAGCCGTGTCTCTACCTCTTGATGGTCTGCGTGATGGAGGACTGGCGCTGGAAGGCGGGCCTCCGGGTGTCGAAGAAGTCCCGGGGCGGGGACTGGAGGTGGGTGGTCTCCACTGGCATGCTGATGCTGCGCAGGAAGCTCTGACGCTTCACCGGCTAGAAAACAACCCGCACAAATGAAACAAAGACACACGCGCACAGGCAAAAACACATGTGAACACTCCAGCACATCCACAGACACACACACACACAAGTGCATAGGCTCATTTATGCACAGGCAAAAACAAACACACACAGACACACACACACACACACAAATTAACACATATACACACACATTCATATACACGCACACATACACATATACACATACATGCAAACACACAAATGCACCCACACATGCATACCACCCCCCCGACATACACACACACCCCAAGGTATCTGCAGGTTTCAGCAAGTCAAATGTAAGACTTTTTAAGACCTTTTTAATACCACCTTCAATGAAATTTAAGATCTAAAACACGCGATGGTGGGGGGATCCCGCTGTATTTGACTCATTCACCTACCCATTGCAGACAATCGTTTATATATGCAGCTAGCAAGAAAGAAGCCTCTCTACATGTTCTTCCTGAAAAGTCCCACGAGAAAAAGAAAAAAACAGTCCTGCCCCGACAAATTTAAGACCTTGAGTTACAGTATTTAAGACCAGCATATGACATTTGTAACGATTTTAAGACGTTTTAAGGATGACACCCTGACACACACACATACACGTTCAAAAACATGCACACACATTCATACACACACAGAAAACACATACACGCATACACACACACACACACACACACACACACACACAACACACACACACACACACACACAGCAACACACACAAGATAACACACACACACACACACACACACACACTCAAGGAACAAACACACACACACACAGAGAGGAAGTGTCAAAAGATAATATGATAAACCAGTAAACATTCACACACAGACAAGTACTAAAACACACACACACACACACACACACACAACACACACACACACCACACACACACACACACACACACACACACACACACACACACACACACACACACACACACACACACACACAGACTCAGACAGACAGACAAACAGACCAGGAAAAAGCCTGTGACGTGTGGGAGCCAGTCATAGCAGCTGCCACCAGACAGGAAAGGGGCGGCATGGGACCCACCTGAGAGAGGGCGTGGGGCTCATCCAAGGACACCTGGGCCATTGGGATGTCCAGCTTCAGCCATGGAGGCTTCTTCCTCTGCAGGCTGCTGGTGCTTTCTCGCCTCGGTTCAGCCATGCTGCCCCCCCCACGCCACGCCTGCCAGCTGAGCAGAATTAAAGCAAGAGTACAGAAAGAGGCTAGAGTTACAATTGCTCGTTTGCATCCTACCTGTTACCTAGGGTTATCGAATGTTAACTTTTGTGTCCGGCCAGGGGGGTAAACCGGCCACAAGGTCACAAGGGAGCAGAGATCGCCGTGCGTGTTCTCTGCTCGATGACAACACAGGCAACTCTGTCCTTCAGGGCAGGGGGTGCTAACTCTCACGCATCTGGCGCTTTATGTATCAACGGCACACCCTCACGCACACGCAAAGAAATGTTGCGGCAAAATTCATTCGCTCACTCAATCCGTCAATTTTCTGTTGATGACTAGACTAGACCAAAGCGTATTTTCTTAATGACAGGAGGAGTTTTTGTGTGGAGGGTGAACTGTTGATATGGCTCTTTGAAACTGTGTCTTCGCCTCACTCTGCTAGAGAGAATAGTGTATGAATACATTAAATAAGGTACATTTTCCGCAACTATTGTGAAATTACTTGCATTTAGAAGTCTCATCTGTCCCTGTCCTGTCGCTATAAAGAACCAGAGGGTCAACACACATCACACCCGAAGCCCATGTCCAGCCAGATTTACATCAAGCATACATTCACACACAACTACATGCACGTATACAAAAAAACGGCAACAGTATACTCATGAGACTTTTATTCTAATTTTCAGTGATACTTTTTTTTGCACGCCTATAACTCGTTGCATATCTTCTGTGGATAGTGTGTATTAAGTGACCAAACTGTACTCATGCATAAGATGATACAGAGTGAAGCGATACCAAACAACTTCTGAAAAGCTTCAGGCATTCGCCACAAGAGGACACTGATGAGCACCTTTATGCTGTAATTTACAGCATCAGTATACTATTATATTTACGTAAACAGGCACGCAAATAAAAAGCCAGTTTTCCAGCATTAAAGAAACCTGTTAATTTAGGATGGAGTTATTTTATTTTCCGTAAAAAACACAACAATCAATGTCTTCTTACTGTTAAATAACCCTTTGACTCCATGGACAAGGTCAGAAATCTATCAACACACCAAATTATTACCAGAATAATTAGCCGATAAGGACTGCTGGCACCAACAAGCAAAACCTTCATAAAACATCATCCCCTCATTCCACTGCCTACAGCCATCCACCCACACTGGGTGGAGATAGCTTGCTTCCTGTCATTTTCTTAACTGCAGTTCAGACATACTCATTAAAGAGCACACACACATAAACAGACACACACACACACGCGCACAAACAAGGTATTATGTTCCCTTAGAATAGGCAAATCTGCCATCGCCGCGTATCTTGGCATCACTTTTCTCACTGTAATAAAAAGTGTAATATTGCGAGGGAGTGTCCTTGTGCTATGAAGAGCTACAGAGTCAAATGCAGAAAAGCTACTGTCTTTTATTCACGGTAATATGTATACACAGTATAGTATCATCATATATGTATTGTATAGTATTGTATATATACAGTATAATATTATATATATAGTAGAGTATTATATAGTATTGTATAGTATATATATATATATACTATACAATACTATATAATACTCTACTATATATATAATATTATACTGTATATATACATATATATATATATATATATATATATATATATAATATATATATATATAATATATATAATATATATTATTATATATATATATATATATAATATACTGCTTAGCAATAGTGATCTTGATTTGGGCCCCTTTCCAGTGCGTTTTGAACTTCCAGGCACCCTTAGTAGCGGTCACATCTGTTACACATTGACATTTTGCACGCACCCTAGGATGCGTCCTGTTTTTGTCCCTGGGCCATCACCCGCATGACAGCGACGGTCACACACACACACCCCCCGCACACACACACACACACCACACACACACCAGGGGGGGGGGGGCATAAATCCTTCTCTGTACGAAAAGGCAAAGAGTCATTGCTGTCAGTGCGTCTTAGCGGAGGCGGATATACAGTCTTGGTTTTAATATATACCGCGATAGTGAAAAGGGTGGCGACGGTAGTGGTGGACCGCACTGCCGCTCTGCATTGAATCACCGCGGTCAAGGACTCTGTGGGGGAGTGGGAGTGTGTGTGTGTGTGTGTGTGTGTGTGTGTGTGTGTGTGTGTGTGTGTGTGTGTGTGTGTGTGTGTGTGTGTGTGTGTGTGTGTGTGTGTGTGTGTGTGTGTGTGTGTGTGTGTGTGTGTGTGTGTGTGTGTGTGTGTGTGTGTGTGTGTGTGTGTGTGTGTGTGTGTGTGTGTGTGTGTGTGTGTGTGTGGCCGGGAGGGACATTTTCCACAATCCACAATGGGTTCAAAGGCACGACGCAGATATTATACAGCTCGCTACTGTATAATGTAGTGACTGCTGCCCCTGACACCACCGATGGAGGAAGCTGTGCGCACACACACACGTCGCGTGGGAGGGTGTTTGGAAACGGCCCCCACACTAGGTCGAATGAAGTCGCATCTGAGTGTTAAAAAACACAGAGGTGGTATAAAACAAGAAGGCTCCGCAGACACATCAGCTAACCTCCCGCCGGGCCGATGGCACGCTTAGGCGTTTGTAAAAGAGGGGCAGGGGCAGGAGGGGGGGGCTTGGCTATGGAATGTATTTGACCGACACAGCTCTTTTTGTCTGTTCAGTGATGTCTGGGCCAGATTAGCCATGCAGAGCATTAACAACAGAGGGATGATGGACCCAGTAAGACGATGGTGGTGGTGCCGCTGCTGCTGCTGCTGCTACTGCTGCTACTGGGCATATTGGAAAGACTGGGGTGTGTGAGTGCTCCTGGTAGGGGAGAGGAGAGCTCAGTCAGTTGAATGGGCTGGATGGGTAGACACAGACACAGACACAGACACAGACACAGACACAGACACAGACACAGACACAGACACAGACACAGACACAGAGTAACAGAGAGAGAGATAGAGAGAGAGAGAGAGAGAGAGAGAGAGAGAGAGAGAGAGAGAGAGAGAGAGAGAGAGAGAGAGAGAGAGAGAGAGAGAGAGAGAGAGAGAGAGAGAGAGAGAGAGAGAGAGAGAGAGAGAGAGAGAGAGAGAGGAGAGAGAGAGAGAGAGAGAGAGAGAGAGAGAGAGAGAAGAGGAGAGAGAGAGAGAGAGAGAGAGAGAGAGAGAGAGAGAGAGAGAGAGAGAGAGAGAGAGAGAGAGAGAGAGCAGAGAGAGAGAGAGAGACAGAGAGAGAGAAGAGAGAGAGAGAGAGAGAGAGAGAGAGAGAGAGAGAGAGAGAGAGAGAGAGAGAGAGAGAGAGAGAGAGAGAGAGAGAGAGAGAGAGAGAGAGAGACAGAGAGAGAGAGAGAGAGAGAGAGAGAGAGAGAGAGAGACAGACTGTGATGCAAAGTCACACACGTGTTACAGCACAATCCCACAGCTCCAGTTTAACCTAGTTTTTGTGGAGCCCATAAATGCTCACATAAATGTTCACTGAACTGTGCACTACTATGCGCTACTGTGCAGGTACAGATGGAGGCACAGCAGCAATACATGTATTTTAAGCCAATCTAAGCGCTTCGCAAAAATAACCTACACAAATCAGCAGGCCGAATGCATAGCTTTCACACCTCACACTCTTTTCAATTGCCAAACCAACACACACAGAAGGAGACACACAGACACAGTACTCATATACGCGCACACACACACACACCAGCTATGCTGCAACAATTGCAGTGGTTTGCCGCGGGCTACTGCACTAGTCATTAAATCAGCTCTCCAATCAGGCCAATCAGCCGGGTGATGGGATGGAGAGCCGACACAGAGACGGGGCATTCACGATGTAGAGGGACGATAGAGCGCGCCATGTTCCCTCCCCCGCCAAGAATCCGGTACTTCTTCACACTAAACACCGTTTTTTTTTTTCAGATTTGGGCCGCTTATGCGACATGTCGCAACTCTGGAGTTGAGAAAAGGCTGCGTCAATGAAGACGATAAGAGCTCTGTTGTGGCCTATACTTAGCACTGATTACTGAACTATCGAGGAGAGAATAGAATAGAGGTACCCTGAACTAACGTCAGTGGAAATGCCTTGGATTGCACTCCGCACAACGGAGTTCCGATAAAACCTGAACGAATCCACAAATCAAATTAAATACGCTTGACTGTTCCCAGTGGTCTGGATCAAAAGGCTCTGCTCAATGACGACAACGTAAAAAATAATCCACAACTACACCAGATTATATAATCCAACGCTACGCTTGTAAGAATTAGCCACTTATCTAAGAATATATTCAGAATAGGACAATATAATTTGCTTTGATGACTCCTAAATACGATCATATCAGGTCATGCAGGCTTAATAGTGGACAATGCTGAGGCACGAGCAGCAATGGTGTGTCGGTGGAGGTTGTGCTGTTGAAAGGAGGGGACCTTTTAAAGGTACATCTCTCCCTCACATTGGTGGTTTGACCTATGTAAGAGCAGGGAGCGGGGACAGGGCTGAAGCTCTGTTCCTGGTTGCTGTAAGGTACCGCTGCCTTCACAGGCTAAATAAGTCCTTCGGCAGCAGAGAAGAAAATCCTCGGGGGAGGGGGGGGGGGGGGGGGGGAGGGGGAAGGGGGGGGGCTGCTGATTAAATTCTGCATTGGCTATTAACCAAGCCAGAGGATTAGTGCTCCAATTGCCGGAGCATGTTATCTTATCTCTTCATACGTGCCCAAGTCCTCCGTCCCAAGATGAATTATTCGACCATCACTGGCTTAGCCCAGAAATCCGGTCGAGTGATTTAAACGATTCAATCCAAACCTGCCATCGTAAGGTCAGACAGATAATATTTCCTTGCTTGACTACTGTGTTATCAGCTGGGTTAGCTGGGTAATTATTTCAAGTATTAGGACTATTTTCTCACGGCTATACTCGATTTAAGACCCACAATCTCGTTGATACTATTTTTTGTCAGAGTTGTTATGACATCTAGTTTGTTGATTTCTTATTCGGTTGCATGCACGATTTCCCTAGGTGTAGAGATGTCCTGAGGGCCTCCAACTTTGAGGTTAAACAGACTATCGGTCTGACTCTCTCTCTGGCTTCCTCTGCAGCTGTATTCTATTGAATTTCAAACGGCAGACGAGGCACACTCTCAAATGAATTTTCCAGACACGGTTTTAATGGAATGGCTTTGTAAATGGCTTGCAGTCGTGCAGAGAGAAAGAGAGAGAGAGAGAGAGAGAGAGAGAGAGAGAGAGAGAGAGAGAGAGAGAGAGAGAGAGAGAGAGAGAGAGAGAGAGAGAGAGAGAGAGAGAGAGAGAGCAGAGAGAGAGAGAGAGAGAGAGAGAGAGAGAGAGAGAGAGAGAGAGAGAGAGAGAGAGAGAGAGAGAGAGAGAGAGAGAGAGAGAGAGAGAGAGAGAGAGAGAGAGAGAGAGAGAGAGAGAGAGCGAGCAGAAGAGAGAGAGAGAGAGAGAGAGAGAGAGAGAGAGAGAGAGAGAGAGAGAGAGAGAGAGAGAGAGAGAGAGAGAGCGAGCGAGTGAGAAGAGAGAGAGAGAGAGGACGCATGACAGACTCGTGAAGGCTTATGACAACGCGAAGCTGCCTGCAACTGCCACAGGTGTTGGCTTGACAGCCAACATTGTAGAGAGAAGCTAGGCTAGGTCACGGCGGCTAGTGGACATAGGCTGGACCAGGTAGTAGCTACTAGCAAGCATAGCGGCTGCACTGGGTCTCCATGTTGACAACAAGCAGTAGCGAATGATTCCAGCTGATTTTCACTATCGTGGTATTCTACATCTGCAGCAGACGGGAGCTTCGGCGTTGAAGTTCACAGTCATCATGAATAAGTGATGAAGCCCTTCGTGTCTCCAGGTGTTCTGTTTAGAGTTGAGGTTCTTATGTGTTGCTGATGCTTCACAATGTCCGGGAATACCTGCATAAGTAAACTGAATACCGTTCACTGCGTAGATTTATGTAAAAATCCTCTCCAGATGCAATTATTGTGTATGATTTAACGGTTGCAAGGTTATGCAATGAAATTACCAGTGGAGCCCAACGTTGACAACTACGATGAAAAACAGTCATAGGATATTTTTGCATGATTGTGAAAGTTGGCAACGTTAAAAAAAAAAAAAGAGAAGAAAAAAAAGGATGGTTGCCACATTCTTCGAGCACATTTCAGGGAAACAGCGGTGGACCATTCCCGCATTCCACCAGCGCAACCGGGATGAAACCACATCACCACCAAGGTGGTCTAGCTAGCCAATAAGCACGGCATCTGGCTGGCTTCAGGGTACAGCCTGTTCTACTGATGGCCCTGCTGCTCTTCTCAGAAGGGAGGGAGGGAGGGAGGGAGGGAGGGAGGGCGCCGAGGCCTGGGCTGGGTAGTAGGATTGAACGATTTGGGGAAATAATCGAATTGCGATTTGGTATTTTTTCTTTTTAAAGTTCCTTATGTTCTTTATTATTCATTCATAATTCATTCATCTGGACAACAAAACGTTGGAAGCAGTCAACATATAAATCACCCTTTCCTTTAGGCCTGTCAGGGTCTGTCTGTTTCCTAGTCTTGTTTTGGTGTTTTCCGGTTTTACTTTGGTATCTGTCTTGTTTCTCCCCATGTCCGGTCAAGTTTCCCTCCTGTGTGATTACTGCTCCCTCCCCTAATGTGTTTCAGCTGTTACTCGTTGCGTGCCGTGTGTGTTTGGTATTTAAGCCCTTGTCTTTCCTTTGTTTCTGGTCAGATCATTGTGTTTTGTGGTGAGTTGTGTCCTGTGTGTTCCCCGTGTTCCCCGCGTTCCCCGTGTTCCCTGCGTTCCCCGCGTCACCTGTGTTCTTGGTGTTCCTTGCCTTTTGAGTTAATAAATTATCATTTTACCTGAACTGTTTGCGATTGGGTCCTACCTGCCTGCCTGCCACCCGCTAATCGTGACAAGGCCAGGCCTATCTGTTGAGATTAATTGATGCATGAATTGATATTATAACATCTTTAATTAACCATTCATTGTAAAAGAAAAATAAATAGGAATCTTACTGATCTCTAGTCAGTAACAGTAAAAAATCGGAAAAGACTAATAATAAAAAAAAGAAATATATACGTATATATAATTAATTTTTGTCGCAGCCTTTGCGATTTGCAAATCGCTTCCTATTACATTGCGGTTTGAATTTGATTTATCCTTCAGCCGTCCTTGGTAGTAGCCCTCTCACTCTGACTGCCTCTCTTTGAGGAGGCTGACTTGTCATTAGGGGGCCGACAGACAGCCGAACAGGTTGGCGGACTAGCGAGTGGACTACCAGGGGGAGCCAGAACCATCGCTCCAGGCAGGGCCGGACATCATGGCGAGAGACACTGGACAGTCTGAGTGGAGGTGGAGATGGTGGAGGAGGAACCACGCAACCACCGTGTAACGGATGACCTCATTAATCTGGCGAGGGGGCTGACTGCATACTCAAGCACAGCACTTCCTGCCCCCCCGCCGGCCCTTGTTCCTCCTTTTCCTCGGCTTTCCTCTCTTTCCTGTGCAGGTTTTAAAATATCGGTCTTTCTTTTATGACTCCAGCTCAGCTTCCTGTTTACGATGCAGGCATTTTAATGGAATCCTAGAATTGACTTTTAGTTTTTTTCTGAAATCTCTATATTTTTCTTGGGCTTTCTAATAGTAGATCATCCTCAATAAGCATGAACCCTTAGCATAAACCTTCTAAAAATATATCACTTTCAGCATTAACCTAACTGCTCCCATTATACAAAGTTAAGTTTTGTTCTATTTCACCCTCCTGAATTTCTTCACACCATTAAGGAAGTATTGAAGGGAGTCTAAAAGTTTCTAAAAGTCTCTCTCTCGCTTTTTCTCGCTCACAAAAAAGAGCATCATACATAGTCATAAATCTCCACATGTTCAATATCACAATTAAAAAAGCTAGGGCACGAACGGCTAAATATGGCTTTTAATGATCACATTCCAGAGAGAAGACCACGTCCTTCGTCACGCCAATGGCTCCAGGAATGTGCGAATCTGTATTTAATAAGTAACAGATCTGGCAATCGACTCAAATAGAAGAAGTGGGCATAAATCCATGGCTCTTTCCAGCACACAGTTAGCTGTGTGACAAGTGTAACGCCATCTGACGTCCATAAAAGTATCTGAGGGCCATCTGTGTATCGATTGAAAAAAATAACGTTTCCAATGAACTCTATATAGCACAACCGGTTGCTGATTTCCCAACCAGGGCGTACACTTGAGTATCATTGAAACTGAAACAGGAAGCGAGACTGTACTAGTCGGTTCCTCTAAGTTTTATGTCATACCTGGAAATATGCTTTTGCTAACTCTTCACTTGACGAAGAGAGCATGAGGCTTTCACATGAATTTCAGCGTGACAAGGGTGAGAATTCAACTAAAGGGTAAAGACAATAAGTGTACGCACGCACGCAGACACACACATGCATGCACGCATGTGCACACACACACACACACACACACACACATGCACGCACGCACACATCACATTTTTATTTTATGCTGTCTATGATCCCAGCCCACTGCAAGCTTCAGGACTAGAAATCAACTCAGCTCAGCACCTCTAAATACCACACACACAGGAATGGACACGGACTAACACACACACACACACACACACACACACACACACACACACACACACACACACACACACACACACACACACACACACACACACACACACACACACTCACCGAGTCTAAACTAACCCGGTGACGTGTGACGGGCTGTACGAGCGAAAGCAGCCCTTATGACATTAAGAAAATACACATATATACACACACACACACACACACACACACACGGCAAGGGAGACGACCGAAATATCCTCCACAGCTGACCCGGGGATCAGGTGTCACGTCTGCCTGGCACGAGGGCACCAGAGGCGGGCAGGCGGGTAGAAGGAGTGGGGTGGGTCTGGAGCTACGGGCTGGGTGGATGGATTAGGATGGGGGGGCTTGGCTGACAGACCCCACAGCACCCGGAGCTGGTGAAAACTAATTCTATTCCCCCTGGATCTTTGCTTGTGTTGACACTTAACCCTGTCAGCCTCTACTGTCATTGGTTTCTTTTTTATTAATTTGTTTAACAGTGCAAAGAGGACAGTTCCTACAGGGTGGATTTTGGTTGTGAATCTCGCCTTCTCTCCGTCAGCGAGTGCAATGTTTACGAAACGATAGGAGTGCGTGCCACATGATATGAATAGTGCATGGGCGTAAACACGTCTGTTCTAACAGTGTGCAATGTGCCACGCCGTGTATTTATAGAGATGAATTCAAAATGTACTTTGGTGTGAGCAAGGCGGAAACTAATAAAGAAAAACATTTCTGCGGTCTAGATCTCTCTTAAGACCTAAGAACGGTTTTTGGTAGTAGGAATTCAAAGGCGGAACAGATCAAGCTAGTTGTCACTAGACAGGGGGATTTATTCCCTCATTCCTGTGTTGACAAGAAATAGGAAAAGAAATGCAGATTAAATATGAACTATCCTTCTGCTTCGGAGCTTCCTCTGGAAAAGCGTCCAAGGAGCCATGTTTAAACAGTCCGCCTGCAGCATTCGTACACTGAATCATGGACAAAGACCATTGTGTCTCTTACAAAGATTACGACTTATATCGTTACACATGCATCCGCACTCAATTATTATGACCGAAAGGGTCGAAACCTGTACTGTTTCGACCGTTTTGACTTTACTTAAACAAATAGTTTTTTATTCAACTTTATTTGCCCACTGCTATTTGGTGAAAGTTTTCACCGGTGACTAATTCACATTGAATAATTTAGTCATAGTGCATGTGTTAATTATTAACTTTGTAGGTTGCCCCCCCACTATGGCAGACAGCATACACAGGAAGGCCCTGTCTGGCCCCCGGTGCTTTTATTTTTTTAGATGGTTGACGTCTGACTTCAAGGGTTGGCAATGTTTTCCAATTCAAAATCCCCTCCAAAAAACAACAAAGTTAATGTTCAATACAGGGTATAAGAATGAATACGCATATTGATTATTCTCACACTCCCTCTGTCTCTGTCCCTGATCCTTCCCCCTGTAAATAAACCAAAGTCCACCAGAGTTTCTACAACATTCGCTTGCAAATCTGCCTGAACAACCAGAATACTCCAAATCTTTAAACCAAATGCTCTAACCGCTGCTTAATAATAGTTAATGAAAATGGTTAACAATTTCATTTGTAATTAAGTCACAGAATGAAAATATTAATATATACGTAGTCAAAAACCTCTTCAGACACTGGAGAATGGAAAGAACTTCACTTAACTTGAAAAACAAACATTCAATCAGTATCTTGTCTGATTGTAGGTTTTTTTGTATCTCTAATCTCAAGGAAACAGCCAGCTGTGAAACCCCTCTCAGCGAGTGTCTATATTTAACTCACAAAAGGAAAAGGAGATAGGAGTTAAAACAATAGCCACCTCCCCCCCCGTGAATCGGCTGTGTGCATGCAGTGTGTGGGCACTTTGAAAGGTTCCACTGACAGATAAATGTTAGTAACGCACACTCTGAGTTATCCTTCATCCCCAGATCACACCAGCTGATATGTAGACACATTTGGGCTATAGATGCCAGCTCTCAGACCATGAACTATACTAGTCTAACTCCTGCCCAAGAATCTGCCCCAGCAGACACTTAAAACACAGAAAGAATCCAGTGATCTCATTGGTTGCAAAACCATTTTGCTAACCAACTTACACACATTGACTAAAACTGGGGACCACATTCATCATGAAATACATGCTACACCAGTAGGCCTACTAAAGAGATTTTACTGACCCGAGTTTGAGACCTATATAACGTGTATATATAACAGTGCCTTTATTTTATCAGCTGCCTTCCTGCCAAATGAGAGTTCATTGTTTAGTTTACTTCGACAACAGGTTAGGATTAAAGCATTTTTTTCTTAATGACAACCAATGTCATTGTTCAATTGATACCATCTGATTACAACGTCAAAGAACACACGCTCGAGAAGACTAAAAGCCTTGCCAAGCGAAGTGTGGAATTATCTTTCAATGACAAATGACCAAATCACGCCATAGTTCGTCAAACACCCAACCGCCGTAAACCGCTGACAAACGCTTCCGGCATTATTCCTCGAATCGATGACGTTGGTGCTTTGACTTTGGGACGAGATTTTGTGGTGATTTTGCCCGTCCTATTGCCCTTCAGGGGGAAGTCATTCGTGAAATATAACTGATTCTGAGAAGAAACCCACTTTAGCAACAAACCCAAAAAAAGAGCCAAGCAGCCAGCCTCTTTCCCCACACTCTTGATAACTCCAGATGCATCCCTAAACAAACAAGGAGCGTATTGTTTTTCAAGGAAGTCAGACGGTTCTCTCACTCCGGGTGAGTGAGTAAGAGCAGACTCTGAGCGGCGGCGCAAGCCTGACAACATGTGATCCCCTGGCTGAATAGTTTCCAGCATGAAATCAGACTGAATCATGTGCACAAAAGGCTGCATTGTACTGTATACCCCGGCATTAGATGATGATGATGCTGATTCGTATGGCGCTGAAGAAGTCGATTGTGTCGTGACCGATAATTGCCACAACCGACCACAACAAAAAATAAGGGGAAAAAAAAGTGCTCGAGCTGTCTCAGGGATTCTGTGCTTCATGGAGGAAAGTGTCCTCCTAAGCAGATTCTCTGTTGCACTAATAGAGTAAGGATGAGCACAAGACCAGCAAAAACCTCTGGCCCAGCAGCCGATTGCTGTACCCGTCTGTTTGCGTAATGTATCCTTTTCCTCTAAAGGCCTTGAAACATCACATTTTCTTGGCATCATATCACTTGGTAAAGCACACAAACGGTGTGCTTTACTCTTCCATATATTAAAACTTTCTTGCCGGTTTAAATAATCCCAAATGAAAACCAATATGTTCAAGTGCAGAGGAATTTAAAGTTTGATATTAGACTGAAATTGCATTTCCGTTCCACTTAATATATTTGGAGCTGCTTATAAAAATAACAATTATGCAGTCTTTTCTTCTTCATAATGCATTAAACTATGAAACTGTATCACACTAAGTCATTATCCTAATTTCATGCAGATTGGGTAGCTCTCCAAGAAGACAATCAAAAAATATAATTTAATTACCACGGACTGCCACCGTGGCTGGGCGGACACTGCAGGCTTGACAATCCAAACACTAAAAAACGTCAAATCGATTTTTGGAAACTGGAAAGATTTAAAAAGGACGCATTAAGCTGCTGACCCGAACACGACTAGGAATGCTGTCCGTAAACTTAAATGACGGACAACTGCAACCAAACAAACTGTAAACGCGCAGTGGCTTATGAATGACCCATCAGACCCAAAGCGGTCCTGCGTTCAGCTTTAAAGGGTTATCTCTTATGACCAAATCAACCAGGAGGAGTAAAAATACCCCCACACAAAAGCCGTATCTATCAGCACTGTCATTTCAACTTCCTGTTCGTCGGGGGGCCTCCAGCACGCAGAGAAGGAGACGGTAAGGTGACTGCTTGTTTTAAATAACGGGCTGAGGGGGTGGGGATGAGGGATGGATGGGGAGGAAGGAAACGGCAGAGGGGAGGATCTGGAGAGATTCACAAACGAATGGCAGGAAACGCCTTGGCTTTCGTCTGGGAGTCCTGTCCCTGCATCCTCCTACTCGCCACAAAACAACAAACACGGCAGCGCACACACAAGATGCATAGACGTGATGAGATCACTCTGCTAGTACGTGACCCACGGCATGGCTAGGCCCAGGGCTCAGGACTCGGCTTGGGAGTGCGGTGATGTCGCATGATGTGCCTCGATCACGCGAGGCCGTGTCACAATCTACAGGCTTGATCTTTCTCAATCTCCCTCCCTCTCTCTCGCGCTCTCTCTCTCTCTCTCTCTCTCTCTCTCTCTCTCTCTCTCTCTCTCTCTCTCTCTCTCTCTCTCTCTCTCTCTCTCTCTCTCTCTCTCTCTCTCTCTCTCTCTCTCTCTCTCTCTCTCTCTCTCTCTCTCTCTCTCTTTCTCTCAGCTAGCCCACCCACTCGTGGCCTGGCGAAAAGCAGCATCAGTGAGAGAAAGTAGGATGGCTGTGATCGCAGTACAGTCAGTGTGACATCAAAGCTGACATTTGTATTTAAAAGGGGGGGCAGATGACAGATGAAGCGTGGTGTGCCTCCATCAGACAAAGGGAATTAGGCTGTTCAGCATGGATTCAGAGAGAGAGAGAGAGAGAGAGAGAGAGAGAGAGAGAGAGAGAGAGAGAGAGAGAGAGAGAGAGAGAGAGAGAGAGAGAGAGAGAGAGAGAGAGAGAGAGAGAGAGAGAGAGAGAGAGAGAGAGAGAGAGAGAGAGAGAGAGCAAGAGAGAGAGAGGCACTGGAAGCTGTCCGAGTTTGTCTGCCCGTAACTGAAAAGCTGGCTCTCACAGCAACAGCAGTGTCATCACTGGCATTTTATCCCTCGAGAAGATGCAGATCCAATTCTGTCTTCAGTGTTTTGTTGCCGTGCAAAACCCTTTTGCAACTTCAGTGTCTCTAGCGAGAGATATGTCAAGAACCTGGTGAGGTAGTTTAGACAGAGTTTAACAAATCCATTTTTTTGAATTATGTCTAATACTGTTATGTCGATACTTTGCAGTAATGGTTGATTATAGGGCAAAGCCACCCACAACATAGTTGCATTACACTTAAGTGGAAGATAATGATTTGTTTGTTTCCTTTGCAAAGACTAACTGGATTGTTGCAGCCTATTGTCTGTGAACTCCATAGCCTTGGGCAATATCTCTGCTGAATGCTAATCCCTGCAGCATTCAATTTGAGGTCAACCTGTCATCTAATCTGGGCAAACCAGCCTTTGAAATGTTTTTAAATAAAACTCACAAGTCACCACTAACATTGACCAACAGTTGAATGAAGAATGGTGTTGAGTCTGCACAATATATGACTGCCATCAATAAATATCATAAAGCATTTAATTAAATAAAGTTTAAGTGTGTTTCCTTTGTCCCCTTGTCCCCTTTTGTTCCAGTTCACTTTCAATAAAAAAATCTTTCCACAATGCTACCATTATCCATCCACTCTGTTTTGAGTCAAGGAGATCTTTTTTGTTAAAAACAACAAAAAACAAAGAGCTTGACGTGACCTTTAAAACACTTCTTCCCGCACAGCAAAAAAAAAACGTTTGCGACTGCGGGGTGGCCGACATTAACTAGTCCCTATGTCTTTCGCTGCACACATTGCATGCATAACGAGAAGCTAGTGTCATGGCCGCTTTGGCTAATGGAAGACAGCAAATCGACTCGGCTCGCAACCACATGTGACTCCGTTCACCCCCAGCCCCCACATAGGCCTCTGTGCATTCTCCAAGGTGTCATTGATGCGCTAATGACTGAGGTTGTGCAGGGGAGAAACCTCTTTTTGGCGTGTTGTTTAGTGAAAACAGCAGAACACTCCTATTCACAGTGCAATCCCCTTTAGAATTAAAGGAAGTAAAAAGACCTTGTTTTTCGTTCTACAAATGCAGCACCACCTAGAAAGTAGATAAACGTTTAAATTAAGGACATGAATGTATTTTTCGTTCTACAGGTGCATCTGTGGAACAAAAGTAACACGCAAGACTGTGCCGGAATCTCTTTCTAGTCCATTAGGCATTGCAAATATGTAAGAAGGAAGGGGATAGAACAACGAAGGGGACCCGGAGAAAGGGATTCACTCACTGTTTGTTTGCTGGAGAGCATTCTGCCTGAGTCTACGGTATTGAATGACAAACAGATGGACGGTATGAGGACAGACACACTTGCTCAAACCCGGAGTGTCTCACCGCTCTAGTTTTACACATACATTCCAACACTCTCACATTCTCTCCTAACTGGTTGATGAACAAGAAAATAACAATAAACTCGACCTTATGACCTTAGAGTACTGTTTAAGTAGAACAAGATAATGTGAAAAGTTGATTGATTGACAGCGTGTTATAATCCAAGTGATTAGAGTTTTAGTACTATACTTTCGCTTGTGCAAACAAACAAAGAAACATGGTGCTACTTGATGTGCTTTTCCCAAAATATCTGTCAAAGCATTCCCATCACTTACGCAAACACACACAGATGTACGCCTGCGGCTTCCTGCCAACAGGCATGAAGATGATACCGCTAGCTTCCACAACATCACAGTCCCAGATTCTCCGAGCTGCCGACTGTCTCTAGCTCCATTACAGAGCCTTTAAATGCAACTATCATTGATGCAATCGAATGCATTGTCTAATAATCCATACACCGATATCTGACACTGGGTCAGGCTAGGTTATAGGGAGGGACAGGAGACCTTGGGGAGCACTGAGGCCTGCTTCTCATGGGCTGGGCTGTCAGGAAACAAGGCAAACGAGAGAGAGAGAGAGAGAGAGAGAGAGAGAGAGAGAGAGAGAGAGAGAGAGAGAGAGAGAGAGAGAGAGAGAGAGAGAGAGAAGAGAGAGAGAGAGAGAGAGAGAGAGAGAGAGAGAGAGAGAGAGAGAGAGAGAGAGAGACGAGGAAGGAGGAGGGTGAATGAAGCTCTCATCAAAGAGACAGGAAAGCTAGGGGGGAAAATGGGGCTGGGGTGGGGGAAGGGGGCACCCTTGGGACATCCGCAAGACCAGTGTGGGGAGGGAGGGGTGGATGGGAGAAGGACCCTTCTCTACTCCATGCTATTTTTAACTCAACATGAGACTCTCCAAATCTAATCATGTTTTCCATAAACAAACAAATTCAAAGTAAGACAGAAAACTTCTACTGAATTACTGAGTCAACGATTTGGCAGCGTGTCAAATCCCTTGAATGACAGCTACTTTAACTCCTGGCAGGGGGGGGGGGGGGGGGGGGGGGGGGGGGGGGGCGAGTCTTGCATCACTGCTATCTCTTCAACATCGCCGGAGAGCAGTCTTTTGGGCTCAATGTTTTCTGGGCGTGAGCGATGGGGTTGGCAGTATTGGGCCTCGTTTGCATCATCCTTTTCCTGGAACCCGGCATCACAAAGAACGGTCTGCTTCCAAGTGGTAAGGGAAAAGCTTGGCAGAAAGTGTGCGAGGAGAAGCGACGACCCGTAGTATTACCACAGCTGGTAAGACAGGAGAGGCCGACATGCCATGAAGCACCAAAACAAGATCAGGTCAGGTGCTGCAACACGTTTGTCGCCCCCAAGTCCCATTTCATCAAATAAAGAATCAAACAGTGGCAGAGCTGTCGAAGAAGAGATGAAGGTATTTTTCTATGGAAATAAGTGTGGCTATTTTGATCAAGTGACCAATTTTCAGAGAAGCGAGGAAAGGCGAGGGAAGTTTACCAGACGAGTGATCTTCTGACATGGCTATTTCAACACCAAAAGTAATGCACTTTAGTCAGCAGAACCCTAAGACCACCCCCTCTCTCCCTGAGTCTGCACAACATCAGCCGTGAAATACGCGGTATATATAATGCAATAACAGGCGATATCTATTTTAAAAATATATATTTTGGGGGTCGTTCTTCAATACCTGGAAACGAAGCTGCAGACGAGTGTGTCATGTTCAAGTATAACTACTCACAATATATTCTCCTCCTAAACTCCCACTGCCTAGTGTCGTGTCGTCTTAAGGTCACCTCTTCCAAAATAAAAAGCCACTAAACGGGGCAGGTCACTGGAGGAGTCCGGAGCACACACCCACCCACGTTTCTGGGAAAAGATGTCAGAGTGAGTTTGGCTCGTGGTATGCAGCAAGCGAGGGAGGATGGCTGAAACTGTCCAGGCTAGCTACTTCCTATTACAGCTCCGTCCAGTCAGAGCGGCAGCCCACTCTAGGCGCTTGCTAGGATCGGCAAGCTAGGTTTGAACAATGAGTTAAAACAGCCCTGGGCATGACGACTTTGTTTTACAAAAGATAGCAGTGTGTGTATGAAAGCAGAAGAGAGAGAGAGAGTGTGTGTGTGTGTGTGTGTGTGTGTGTGTGTGTGTGTGTGTGTGTGTGTGTGTGTGTGTGTGTGTGTGTGTGTGTGTGTGTGTGTGTGTGTGTGTGTGTGTGTGTGTGTGTGTGTGTGTGTGTGTGTGTGTGTGTTATTCTATTTAAAACTACACTCCCACAGCCCCAGGCTACTATGACGGGGCGGGTGTTACTAGAAGTGGTGCTTTGACTTGACACTGAGGATAAACATCTACACTGTGTGCTCATTAACCCAGTAGCTTATTTTTGATAGCAATTAGCAACCGTAGTTATAATGAAAATAACCACAATAATATAATGTTCTATATAACACTCTGGTTATATTGTTCGTAGTTTGAGATGTGTGGTTGGACTTGGCCATAACATTTTTTGGGGGGTTGGAGTCATAAAAGGAGCCTGTAAAGAAACTTGACTCAGGTATTGGATTTTCCCACACCGCTGGCTTGGGTTTATTGGGTTAGAGAAGTAGCCACGCCCCTGCAGGGCTCACAACGTTAAAAGAGGAAGATCAAAGTTCAACAAGTGTTGCGACTCCTGCGACTGCCGAGGCTTCTGGGAATGCACACACTACATTCCCACAGCCTTGAACTACGAGGTTATTCCGCGGTAAAGCCGAAACCAGACACCGGATCAGAGAGCTTTTTCCGACCAAAAGTGCAACTGATTGATTATGAGCTAGGTCGTTCTCTACCTCTGCTGAAATTGAGGGCTCATCCAGGTTCCATCCACTTTGTTATTATGGTTTACACATGTTTTGTTGACACACAGACACATTTTAGCCCAATTTTTCCAAGGCTCATTAGTGCTGGATTCCTTCTTTAATTATGTCACTAATATTAGCAACCATCGGCTGTTGGCTTTCATTCTTAACACACCTTTCCCTCAGGAAATCCGGCAAACTATAAAGAACTGTTTATTAGTGTTTTAACGTCAAACAACCCAGATAAGAAAACACCACGCTAGAACTGGAAAATAAAACCTGCTATAAAACATTATCCCTTCAAAATAATCGACCATTAAAACACTCATTACACTCATTCATCTTGTTTGCTTGTGCAGCGGCAACTGTTCAAAAGCACAGCAAGAAATCTCCTCTAAACAGAGCGTTTGTTTCCCTCCCTGATTTCTGCCGGCACTTGATAAATGAGGGGGGTCCGGCACATGGCGGATGGGGGTGGTGACTGATAGCGGATTAAACTGCTTTGATCAGAGGCCGAGCACTGCCGGTCCCATTCTGGACCTGAAGCATTGACTACTGCTGGTGCTAATGTAGGAAGGTATTACATCACTACCACCACTGACACCACCCAGTCACCCCCACCGCCCACCCCTTCACCCAGACCTAATTCCCTCATCCCCGCTCTACTACAGAGTGAGACTGGCACGTGTCGACCCCTCCGACTACGCCGGTGAATTTGAAGCCGACATGGCTATGCGGGAGCCTTGCCCAGGTTCGATGACCGCAGAGAATCCATTCTCGCTTTGATGTAACTTGGTGGTTTTTTTGTACACCAAACCAAGCTAAACAAATGGGTTTTACACATCCTACATGAACAATACTGTTTACACAAGAACAAGTTTTAACGACAAGAGGATGCCAACAAACAAGATAGATTCATACAAGGGAAATTTGCCGGTTACAGCTACTGCATTAAACAAGAATTTGTGAATTGAACCTGTTTGCCAGTGGCAGAACACCAGGGAAGGGATGCCTATTTAAATGGGATCAAAAAGGAATAACTATGCAATAAGCATGCAACTGCTCGGACGATGTCACGGTCCACCCTCCTAGCCAGCAGCGTTTGCACCTTGGGTGGGATTCCTCCATGTGGACACAATCCGACCTCAGTATTTGAAGTGACAACTGTGCTTCCGTGTTACGGTTGCATTGTCAAGTAAAACAAGACATAAGTGCATGTGGGCCTTAACCTAGGTGGGATATTTTAGCATCACAATATATTGAATTTGCATATGCTTTCAAGGACTTTCAAGGATGGACCCTACAGATAGACCCGTTGACATTGAAGTTCAAACCCCGTCCGCTTCAGATGGGCCGACGAATGCCCTCACCTAAGCACTACGCTCTCCTGCTCCTGTATTTAAGGATTAATTATTTGCTATTCAGCAGGAGTTCTTAAAAGGACGCCCCCAGTAATGTCAACAATCCTATTCACGCTTGGAATGTCATGCCCGCCCACTCTCTCTCTCACACACACACACACACACACACACACGCGCGCACGCACGCACGCACGCACGCACGCACGCACGCACGCACACGCACGCACGCACGCACGCACGCACGCACGCACGCACGCACGCACGCACGCACACACACACACACACACACACACACACACACTCACACACGCATGCAATTGCACAAACGTGTTATTTCAAGGGCTAATGAGTGAAGGAGTTAAAAACTCCACTCCTGTTTCATGGTGAACAAAAAACACAACCGTTGTGAAGTTTTTCTCACCTATCGACTGTAAGGAAAGATGCTTGGCATTCTTTTGCAGCTCCATGTGTTTGTTTGGGTTCATCAGGTGTGCGTAGAAGCAGTTGTAACCTATCTGTTTCGACGCAGGGAAAAGGAAGGCTTATTGTCTCCGAAAGGTAGCAGAACAAGTCCGGTGGCATGTCCTACCTCGCGGGATACAGTTGCCTAGCCCCTCCATTTACAACATTTACATACGATTGTGGATTTTAATCACAGCCCGCAGTGACTCACATACCAGTTTAGGAGTTGGCAGCAAGACATATCTATAAGTGAGTTGGTACCAATACAGATATAGGCCTGAGCCATAGTCAAAATACTGTCAAGGAAGACAGGTTGACCCAACATGGGAGACACTCATAAGACACAGTTTCAGAATGTGTGTTGTGGCTGATGCAGCTTTGTGTTTAGACAAGCGTTCTTTGCACACATGGAACTATTCAGAACAATGACGCCCATTTAGTGTGGATTCAGAAAGCCCCTTGTCCAGAGACTGAAGGAAATGACCGACACAACACGAAGACAACTCCCATATTTAAACAAAAAAAAAAGAGAAGGGACTATTCCGGAAATGGCAAGACTATTTTGAATTTAAAGAGATACTGCTTTGCCTCCTCATGAACAGAAATACCTGACTCCATCTTGGTAATGGAAACGAAGTGAAGTGTGTTACTGCATCTTGAAGTAATTAAGGCTTCAACCAGATTCCATCACCTAGTCGCTCCAGTGTACTTTGACACATCACATAAAGAGATGGTGGAATCTGTTTGATACTATAACATTTATAACGGGCAGGTAATACATACACATACACCACGTGCTCAACTCTAGCTCCTAACAACGTAACTATCGATGATGTCACTGCAGGGCGCAGTTGTTTGAATCATTTCAAAATATTTTGTTGTTTTTGCAATAGAAAAATCATGGGAAAATGATAATGTAAGTAACACAAAACGACCCGTTTCAGTGATCACAAGAGTACCGGGGCCAAGGGAACTTATGCGCTGTGTTCCTTTTGAATACAACACGATTGCACGGCACTGGGGCCATAACAGACAGATGGACGGATAGTACTCATGAATGCATGAATGCTTGACTACAGTACCATCTACCCACCACCCCTCCCTACCGCATCCTTAGGCTCCGGTCCCTTCAAACATCCACACATACCAGCTAGTCAACGAAAAACAGCCTAGGCTGCTGACAGTCCTCAGTCACACAATCTTTTCATTTATTTACGATGATTAGTATAATTTGTGTTGTAATCACACACACTCCGCCAAATATTGCATCCACACATATGACTCACACAATATAAAAAATACCCCCTCAGAGGCAGTTGGCGAGCACACGCACAGGCACACACCCACACACACCCAAATGAACACACACACACACACACACACACACACACACACACACACACACACACAGCACACACACACACTAACACACACACACACACACACACACACACACGCACACACACACACACACACACACACACACACACACACACACACACACACACACACACACACACACAAGATGAGCATGACTGACCGACTCTATCAGGCATCGCGCCCGCTTGCTTTATCGGTGGGATTACATCACCCACAGTCATGAACACTCCACCCATCCAACAGATTGTGTTTCAAGAACACTGGGCACAAAACCTGGGGGGGGGGGGGGGCGGCCATGTGGCCCCTGCTACCGCAAGCACTGTCTGCCAAAATAACTCAGCAGATTCAAATACAGTAAGTATAGAATTTCATTATAGACTGATCGGGTATTATTGGACGCTGTAAATAATAAAGTCCGATTTTTGGTATCAACGATATATAGTGAGTTGTGGAATGTATATATATAGGGAAGGGAACATACAGATCACAAAATGCGTCGGAAGAATAACACTTGTATGACAATCATCCATGTTGCGATATTGGTGTCACTGAAAGACATGGATTTACAAAGTTCAGAAAATATATACACCGTAATGGTCATATATTCTAGATTACGTTTCTATTATTAGAAATTGGATAAACATAATTTTGATGATGATTATTTATTATGGTTATCATAATAAGCCTATTGATTAGGACGCAGCTGATGCCACCGACATCGTGATATGGAGGAGTTAAGATGTGAGTGAGAAGATAAGGAGTAGGCCTACAAGATCATGAGCATGAATAAATACTGAGTACATAACATTTTAGACATTCTAATCCTCTTTTGAAGATGGGATAGATTGCATGATGATGACCAATGTTTTTTTTTCAGAATTGAACAATCAAAATCTTTTGACAAAATACAAAGAACGTGGTGGAAAATGTTAAACCCCTTGCTTGTGCATGCTTGTAAAAGTGAATTGTCAAAAGTTTTAATTTGAAGTTATTTTACCTGCTTCAGGTAGCCTACCGACAGCCTGGGGCTCAAGTCTTTAACAACCTGATTCTCGTACTCCCTACATACACTTCAGAGTGCAATATACAACCCTGATGCATGTGGACCAGTATAGACAATTTTACCATACAAACGATAAATCAACACTACCAGACAACGTTTCACGTTGTTTAAGTCATAATTTGCAAGGCAAAGCGCATAGCATTGCACTGCATTAACGATGCACGTCCCATGTATCTCTCCAGGTTCCGACTGTATCGTTATTGAAGCTGATACAGTGAATAATAATCACATAATATCGCATTTGGCTCGCCGAGCCGCAACCGAGCGCACGCGAGTCTCGTGTCGGCCTCCTCCTCCCGCGTCCCACATTACGAAAGGCGTGACAAGAAATGGTCAAGAACCAAAACGAACCAACTTACCCCTATAATAATCAGCTCAGGCAAGTCAGTCCCGCAATGAAAAAATCCTTTCACGACGCTTTTCCGAGGCAGGCGTGTTAGATGTTGATTTGTCACATCATTCTGACAAGGAACCAAAATATAACGTGCTACAGTTTTTTGACGTTGAACCAAGCACCGACCGTTTTGGTGTCAATGGACAGAATGGTTTAAAAAATCGACACAATCCAGGATCGAGCCTGCTTACGCTACGGTCCCGTTTCCATTCCTCCACCTATGGACAGAACATTCCCACACTCCATGGATCCACCGGGTAAGTTTTCCTCTGCCTGCCGGTTGTAGCCAATTCAGTTTCACTAAAGCGCGAGCCCCGCCCTTGACTGGAAAATGCAGCTAAAGCAAGCCTGTCAAGTCAGCCCAGCCAATCACAGCGCGGCAGGGAGTCGCCGCTTCTCACACGGAGCTAACCGGTGGAGAGGTGAGCCGATGTGACTAAGCAATATCCCGATTTCGGGGGTTTCTAGTGTCTTGGGAGGGAGGAAGTCAGAGGATATTACATGTGTGAGAAGTAATTTTGAAAAATAGCTTTTACACCTGATATCTCCGTTGGGGATATTACATTCGCAGATAGGCCTACGATTAGTTTTATTCCTGCAGACCACCACACGCCCAGGTATCACAAAATCGTCTCATGTAATTTAGAGCTAAAGTATTAAGAGTTCATTTTTTATTAGAGATATCCAGAGCGATAGAACGATCAATTTATCTTTCCATTAAGCCATAAAATGTGCAGTCATATGCGAACCACAGAACACTGGTCTAACGTGTCATCCAACATAGGTCTACTTTCTTTGGTCAAGATTGTACTGACTATTTCTGACGATTAAACCGACCTAAATAGGTTATCAACTGTCCAGTCAGTAATATGATTATTAAGTGTGCCAAGTAATAAAGGGATAGGCATGTACACACATAAAATCTCTTGTGTGTACGTTTTATTTTATGTACATTTTATGTAGGCTACTCCGATTCTTGCTATTTCTGGGTAGCATCTTCATGGTTGAATACACTAATTGTGAGGCAGTTTGGATACAAGTTTCAGCTAAATAAATATAACCTTATGTTCCCCATCAATGCCAGCAGGCAGCATTGGGGGAAACATTGTGTACAACTGCCATACTACAAACAAGGGAGCGTAACGTAGTACTGGAAATTATTGACATTTACTACCAGAAACTCAGCCCTGGGTAAAATTCCTGAAAATAGCATTTTGGTGTGCGTTGCATTCCCTTACACTCTCATCATTGTGTTTTGAGATTCCTTCCATACTTGCCCTGCTGGGATTTTCCAGTCATGTCTTCATCATTACTCACACAGTGGTCACAAAGGTGTCGCTTAGTAACTGTGCAACAGCCTGAGATTTAAGCCAAAACATGACCCTATGTAACACCCTATTCCAAAAGGCAAAAATACATAACATTAAACATTGTTTTATGTTATAAAGATGAAACATAAAATGTATAGCATAAAACATTGTTTTATGTAAAACAATGTTTACATAAAACACTAAAACGCTTGCGTAAAACGTTTACCAAAAACAATGTTTCCATAAAAAACCTAAAACATTGTTTTACGTTATGTGTATAGGCCTATATGTTTAATTTGCAAGCGCAAGGGCAGGACCGTTCACCCAATACCCTTCTCATTTAAGGGCAGGTCTTCTGTCTTCTTCTCTCTGGCAAAAATAAGGTCCAAAGGTGTTCAGGGGTTCAGGGGCCCTACTAAGTGAACCGGAAGTACTCCACTATTTTCCCTTCTTTTTCACTTGAATGTAATAGCGTGGTGTTTCAAGGCCATTTCCATCAGGAGGCGTTCAGAGAGATGGATACTGCCTGCCGGCGCCCTCTGGGAGCCTTCAAACAGACAGAGAGAGATGGATGTGGGGATGGGGAAGGCTTTCACAGTGACGCCAAGAGGCGCCATTCAGATCGTCTCCCCCAGAGGAGGTTGCCAGGCAAAAAGAGATCCCTCTGTATGTTCTGGTTTCCCTATTGGCCGCATATCCTCAGAGTTCAGTCATACAGCTGGCAGCTGTACTCTGTTTATGGTTCAATTGTGGCAACAGTCATTCAGGATTTTTTATTTATTTTTACGATAAAGAAACAATAACTTAGCTTTAGCGGGATGGGGTGCTGGGTGTACTTGGGGTAGTACTATGCAAGTTGTCATGAAGGGGAACTTCTAGCTGGAGCAGATGTAATTAATGTCTAATGGAGAAAACAGGCAGCACATTGGTTCATAATGGCTCCCTTGTATTGAACAGCAGTGCGAGCATGTGACCATCTCAGGAGATACAATGTGCTCTTCACATTGAACTCGGAGCCAGCATGTCGCGTGTAGGGGTAGTAACACACACAGTAACAAGCAGGCAGGCACACACACACACACACACACACACACACACACACACACACACACACACACACACACACACACACACACACACACACACACACACACACACACACACACACACACACACACACACACACACACACACACCTAACATACAGCCAACATGTGTGTCAGTTAGAGAGTCAATTCCCTGTAGACAGGACACATGACAGATTTATATGAGCGGGGATTTTTTTGTTAGCATGTTCCCAGGGGCAAGGATACCAGCAGCCACAAAAGGCAGAACTATAAAACTAACACATTTCTTGTGAAGACACAATTGAATGAGGGGATTAATCTGTGCCAATTGTCTGTATGATTAATATATAACACTTGCATCTACCGGCGCGATTAGGAAAATAACAATAGCACCAATACAACAATACAATACACAAAAAAAGCATGGAAGAAATACTTAAAAGCAAATAGTTTAACCAAATACGCAGTGATATCAACGTTTGTTTCACTGTAGTTAAGCAATGTGACGCCCGATGAGGGGCTTATTAGGATGAGCAGTAATTAATGGCGGACTCTTCCCTAGGGCTTGAGGAAGGAGGATAGCCTATAGAACGAGAGGTGTTGCCCGGGCACATGGAGCAATTATACTAAATGACACCAGACCTGCACGAGCTCTCCAGTCCCCCCCTGAAGCCCCATCAATCACATCCAGATAAAAGGGTCACCGGAGAAGGGGGGATGCAAAGAACATGGAGAGATGACCTATAAACGGTTTCCTCTTTTCCCTCAACCAATCAGAGAGACGGAGGAATGGCTGAAATGGAAAGAGGAGGTAGAGACGAAACTGCCTACTCACAGATGACACTTGGATTACTCATAAAAACAAAGTTTGAATAATAACAACTTTGAAATCCGCGTGTCATTTAGTTGACTTACTCACTGTTGGTGTGTATACAAAGAGCATCACATTAGTCAAGGTTTGCCGAGTTGAAGTAAGTATATAGGAGATACAATTTGGCCTATTCAAAGATAAATTATATGTATATACACGCATGGGAGGGGTATAGGAGGGTATCTTGCTTAAGGATGTGTAAAAAATGTGAAAAAAAATCTTGAAGCCGGCAGACAAACACCCTACTCGTTATCTTGCTATTGTGTAACAATGACTCAAATGCATGTGACATGTATTTTGAATGTGTTTTTCTAAATGTGGAAATCACTGCATGGCAAACGCCATTCGTCTTGTGCTTTAAGCGAATGCAGGTCAAGCAAAGGGGGTGAGGAGGAGGACGTGCTCACAACTGTGTTTCACAGAGGTCTACTGCCTATTTATTTATTTTATTCAACCTTTATATTGGGTGATATATAAGAACTGTAACAAGTTGTTGCCGACGGCCACCCCTTCACTCTCAGGTTGACCTCTAGGAAAAACTACAGGTGTGAGATCAGACAAGGGGACTCCCACGACGAGAGGGGGCCAAGCCTATTCGGAGGTCCCTGTTAAGATGTTCATTTGAGCTAGCTTCTTGTTGTTGATTTCGTATACGCAAAAAGCAACCCAAATCTCTGGGATCCCCTTGGTGATTCAGCGGGATGTTAAAAATTCTGTGTCAACTCTGAATCGAGACAACAGATGTTGCCCTTCAGCTGAGTGTAGTCGGAGCGGAAGATAGTGGTGGTTTCTGAGGTTGACCCAAAACCATACTACAAAAACAGCCGTGGTCTTTCTTGCTAAATGCATAATTTATAGAATTACTAACCACAATAATTACAAGTCTAGATATAAAATTTGTATTTTAAAAATGTGTCTTGCGCACACACATGCAAGCGGACGCAAATGCATGAATACACGTAGGCCTACATACACACAAGCACGAACACAGAAACAAAGTAGGCTACAATTGTCTACAATCCGCAAAAAATGCAAAAATGTATCAAATCAATCATTTGTCTTCCAGCGTGCTCACAACATGGCACTTGTCAATATAACACACATTGATATTAAACCTTTCGACATGTTTCAAAGTGTTACTGGAATGTAGATCTTTTTATTTTAAAGCAAAAGCCTATCCAAACAAGCAAACAAGCCCAGTATAGTTTTTATGCATAGCTTTAAATAGTTCCAGGGAATCATCTCCAGCGTGGGAGTACTGCCTGCATAACGTCTACACACACAAATCGACAAACAAGTTCAGCAGTGGTGGTTTGTATGAGGTTAATTGGGGTGTAGATTGTAATGGTATATAGTGGGTTTTTACCATGTGTACCTTCTATTATTGTAACGTATACACAGTGTAGGAATAATTTATGATGTAATTAAAACAGCCACAGAGGAAGGATGTTTAAGATTTACTGGGGGAAAACGTTAATCTAGGTCTATAATTGACCTGGTTTAACTGAGGTCGATAATAAAAGGGCTATGTTTGCTGCCAACACATTGTTAAACGTTTGTTCTCTCTGAGAATAAGAGGCAAAATAGCTATTTGACTTCTGACTACACTACCGTACACGTCCCTGTGAGTGGCAAAGATGTTTTGAAAACAAGTCTATGTTTAGCCTATACTTAAAAATATATTCTATGTCATGTGTGCTCTTCCAAGCAAAACAACAGCACATGATATTCAAATATAAATCAGATGCACTGTTTTTAACCGTTGGGCCTATATGAGTCTATAACTGCACTGGGTGCATGGAGCGTGGCAGAGAACCAGGCCTGCTTAGGCACAAAGCCCGCTGCCTGGGGCCAAATGGCACTATCCACCTCCTTGGAAGTGCCAGGAACACCATTGCTATGCATAATGTTTTAATGTATTACTATAAATAACTATGCATTTTCACACAACACAATTAGGGCCGATTATAAACCAGGTGGAAATACATCAGGATGCAAGTTTGCTATTTTGTCTTGATGTCAAATTTCTAAGATTAATAAATGACTAACTATAAAATAAATAAATTGTTGAATAGGAAATTACAGAATTTAATTAAAGACATATGGCCCGATATCGCGCATCAAAAATAATAAAGCGGTCCCTTTAAGAAGGGAGCGTAATACATTTACTTCCTGTCTCCTTCAAAACAGATTGTTTACTAGTTTAAAACTCTGTAGACCTAACCATATTTTACTGCCACTAAATGCACATTTCGTTGGGTGTGACTCGCGTAGGCTGGTGGCATGAGCAGCATTTAAGATCTTGTTACCATTTCACAACATTGTTAAAGCACCCAGCGTGGTGCTTTGTGCACAGCGGTGGGTATCTTTATATCATTTGCTAGGTCTCTAATCACAGCCACTTAGCCTGCAGGAGAAAAAAAAAACACTGTATAGTTACAGATAAGAATGAGAATTCACAGCCATTTATGTAAAAGGAAGATTTTAAAAAAACTTGACCCAGCCTTACTGGTTAAAGCGAACCAGTTTTATGGAAGGAAGAAAGAGGAAGATGCTGTCAGCAGCATCGTCACCGAAGCGAACCGACACTAAAAATAATATTACAAGTGCCTTCATCTCACTTAAACTCCATTGCGTGCGAAAATAACGAAGACACATCCCAAAAAGAGCAGAGTAGTTATTTCAAAGGGGATCGAAATGAGTCAAGACTTGGAGAGAACTTTTTCAACCAGCCTTGCATTGCTTTGGCCAAAGCCCTCCTTGGCAAGGTACCTCGGTTATCTGCTCTGCTCATCAAGTGTGGGTGAATATCAAATTCATAACTGAATACTGCAAACACTTGTGAGTGGGTGGTTAAGGACATGAAGTACCCATTGGAAATGCATATTATGCCATTTGTTGAATTCTTCCCATTGAATTCTTTCCCCAACACTACAGTAACGTAGTACAACAACATTAATTGCTTTACACACAATGTCAAAAAATACATTGTTTTTTAACTTATTCTGCTCTCTATAGATGGCTTTCTAATGGTGTCTTCTCCGGGGGGGGGGGGGGGGGTCACCTATGTTTGATCACATCCAGTGTTGTTCCGTTACCAGGTGTTGGTGCGGCGGTGTGCAGATGGCAGCGAGTTACGTGGGAGGGTGGTGGAAACTGAGGCATACCTTGGGGGCGAAGATAAAGCCTCACACTCAGCAGGCGGCAAACGTACAGAAAGGAACACAGCCATGTTCATGAAGCCAGGAACCATCTATGTGTATTCCATCTATGGCATGTACCTCTGCATGAACGTATCCAGTCAAGGTAACAACACAAGCAGCCCTTCCCTTGGAAGTACAGGCAGGTCCTTACATTTTAAATGCTAAGGAAAACATTTTAACTCACTGCCCACACTCAAACTGTTTTGAGTGGGTTTGTTCTCTTCGCCTCATTAAAAATACATTCCTGAAGTTGTGTAGCCGCATTCACCTTCATGTGCGGCTGCCTGTGATTATGACTCGAAAAGAAAAGTGTCTTAAGTGGTTTGGTGTGTTTTTAAATGCTTCTAGTTTTTGGCACAAACTCGATTTTCAACCTACTTCTGGCATTTATAGGATTCTGGCTACCAGGAAGGAGACAGAGCGGAGCCCTGCTGACTGACATACATTGTGTGTGTGTGTGTGTGTGTGTGTGTGTGTGTGTGTGTGTGTGTGTGTGTGTGTGTGTGTGTGTGTGTGTGTGTGTGTGTGTGTGTGTGTGTGTGTGTGTGTGTTTCCAGGGCAGGGCGCCGCAGTGCTCCTGCGCTCCCTGGAACCCCTGCAGGGTCAACCCGTTATGAGGCAGCTGCGGGCGCAGGCCAGACGCAAGGCTACGGCCCGGCCCCTGAAGGAGAAGGAGCTGTGCAACGGCCCCGCCAAGCTGTGCCAGGCCCTGGACATACCCCGCCTCTTCGACCGGCGGGACCTGGCCCGAGACCCCGACGTGTGGCTGGAGACGGAGAGCGATGACCCGGGTTCTCCGGTCAAACCGCCAAGGGTAAAAGGGACGAAGACTGCGGAGGCTGGGGACAGCGGAGTGGCGGCGGTGGTGGTGGCGGCGTCCAGGGTCGGGATAGAGTCCCACGGGGACGGGCGAGTCCTAGGGTCGGGGATGAGCGATAGAGTCCCACGGGGAGTGGGCGAAGAAACCTTTACGCTTTTACCTCCTGGGGAACCAGTGTGTGAGCGTGGTGGACCGGGCGGCGGAGAGACTTGCTCTCGACGGGGGCCATAATGAATGATTTAGGGCTAGAAGTGGGAGTGGGGTGAGGGTGGGGTTGAGGGAGAAAGACAATCAGCAGGGTTTCTCTCCACAAGTTATGAAGGCAAGCTGTGGGCTTGATTGGTTTGCCGCCTGTGCACCGTAATGGATTGTGCAGTCGGATGCCACGTGATTTGGAACTTTGTGTATTTTCTCCCGGGAGAAATACATCATTTTGTAAAACTTGGGGAGGATGCAGTCATTCTATTTCTGGGTTATTTGTATACAAATCAATCCCGACACATGTGAACTGTTGTCCATTGGAGAAATTCAAAGATGAATATTGAAGTGTTTTGTGTACACATAAATATATAAAATACAATGTATAAATTTAAAAACGTTATGTGGTCTTTATGTTAATAGAAAGCTTCATTCAGAAAAGCGTTCATATTCAATTTGCTTTCTAATCTGTTTTGCACTTGTATTTGTTTTGTTAACTAATTTATTTCACAGAACTTACTCACTGCTCCCAAACGCTGCAACATCATGTTTGATGTGGAGCTTTTCTCTTCCTCTTCTTACCCCCACCCCCCCTGGGATCGCCCTGGGATAGCAGCTTTAGAGGCCCGGGAAAGATCTTCACAGAAAGTGCCCCTGCTGTGTTTCTTTTTACAACTAAACACTCAAACATCTGCGTTTAGATCCAGCCAAGTTTCAAAACACGATTCAAGTAATATGTATAAAATAATTTATTCACGTCAACACATTAATAATCTGTCATTCCCCGGAAGGCAAAAGTTTTGACACATTGTTGTGCGTAGTCGTCTCTCGTTGATTGAGGTGTTCCAGAAGCAGAGCCTGCTGCCAGTGTGGCAGACCGGGTTCCCCTTCACGCTGTGGCCTCCGTGGGGGACTGGAAGATGGACACGATAGGGTCCTCGTGGTTGGTGACCACCAGCACACTGCGGAATTTGTCGAACAGTGTCTTGAGCTGCGAGCGGCGCATGTTCTCGTTGTACATGATCTCCTCCAGATGGTGGTGACCTCGAAAGTAGTGCAGCAGCCTGCGCTCCACAGGAAACACGTGACAGGAGGACACATGTCGGGGGGGGGGTTAGCGAAAGGTTTGCCTCGCCGAAGAACTCATTTGAAGCCAACAGTGTCACTTTAAGGATACGATGACAAACTGAGCACAAACATTCAACATTTAAGACGAAGTGGGGTCTCGTTATACCAGCAGTGGGGAACTGTTTAACTACTGTCCAAAACTCCATAGCACACAGTGTATAAATAAGATTTGACACTACCTGGCTATAGGCAGATTTGTCCTATGTACCTGCATTCATTTTCAGCCGAATCGACTTAGGCCCCGTTTACGCGATGATGCTTGCGGGTAAAAACAAAATATTTTACCGGAAGTGCCTTTCGTTTGGACGGTGACGGCGTTTTTGGGGCTTAAAAACGCAAAAATCTGAAACCGCCCTCCAGAGTGGAAAACCTAAATATGCTCCGCTGTAGTGTTTCTGTCTACACTGCCAAGGGTGGGGGGGGGGGGGGTTGGTATTAGGAGGGCTGTTGGGGAGCCTCTCGGTTGTGGGTTACCTGGCGAACAGGCGGAGGTCCTCCTGGTTCTGTGCGGCCGGGATGCTGAGGATCACCTGCCTCTCGTGCTCCGTCAGGCTGGCCAGCAGCGTCTCCGTCATCCTCTTGTTCATGGGGGAGTCTCCCCCGGGCAGCAGCTCTGCGCTGGAGTTCTCCATGCTGGGGCTCGTCAGGGTCATGTCGTCGCTGCTGGCTGCACGCCGGACAAACAGAGGGGAGGGCGAGAGGGGTGATGTAGCAGTTGGGGTCCCCGCGAAACACATTTGAGTGGACTGTTTTGGGGAGAGGTCAGAGATTCACGTCACAACCATGTTATCTGGGATCAAGCAGTCCAAAGCGGGACATCTTTGGAGAGCCAGCACAGAGCCTCGGCTTCTCGAGGACAGTGCAGAATATGGCCAGAAACCCAAAACTACCAGGGGCAGAGTTGCTCACCCTAGTTTCATGTTTTCTTCTACAGAAGAAACGTAATTGGTACTAGTCGATGAAGCTTTCACTGTATTTCTACACCAGCCAGTCTACACAGATTTAAAATCGTAGACACGTTTTTACAGTTTACTTTTGATGGGTGAGTTTATGTTCCCCAATTATGCAGTGACAGATCCCCGTCTCCAGCCACGTTATTGGTTGAAAGAAATATGAAACAGCAAATTGAAAACACCCCATTCACGCAGGTCTGCCTGCACTGGCCTTCAGACTTAAAAGTCATTAAATCCAATGTCTGATTTGTGAGACTAGACATTGAATGATCAGAGATACGTCTGGACTGTTCTTGCGGAGGTCAGAGATGCAAAAACAAATCCATCTTGATACTGGGAACAGCCGGTTTACCAGAGACCCTAGAACGTGTCCGGAGCTTAAATATTAGGGACAAACAACGATTACTGGTCCAGTCCAGAAGGTATCCAGAGTTTACTTATTATAGACATTCAATGACTACCGGTCGAACAGAATTTTGGACAGGGTCTAACGGGGCGAAGAGAACAGGGGGCGGAGTCCGAAACGCTCGGAGGTCGAAGCGCACGACGTACTCGGGGACCCAAAGCTGAGCGCGCTGGGAGTGCTGAGGCTGCGGCCCCCGACCCTGGCCACCAGGGGGGGCTCCTGCTCCTTGCCGGGGTCGTCTTCGCTGGGCGCCACCAGCAGGCAGACGTATGTGTGCAGCTGGATCAGCAGGCGCCGCTGAAGCATCCACACCACCATCTGGATCAGCTGGGCCTGGGGAACACGCTGGATGATTAGACACAACTCCTCTGAAATGTGCCCCAAAAGATAGGATACGGATAAAGTCGCAGGAAAACTTCTTTTTTTTTTATAATGAATGGCACAGAATTCAGATGAGGCTGGAGATGAACCATCTGCAGGACCCGTTAATAATTCATAAGCAATGCGCAAGAGGCAGCACAACAGCACACACTGGCACACAAGTCCCAGTGTGTGTGTGTGTGTGTGTGTGTGTGTGTGTGTGTGTGTGTGTGTGTGTGTGTGTGTGTGTGTGTGTGTGTGTGTGTGTGTGTGTGTGTGTGTGTGTGTGTGTGTGTGTGTGTGTGTGTGTGTGTGTGTGTGTGTGTCCTACCTCATGCACAGGGGCCTCCAGAGGGTTTCTGAACTCTGCTAGTGAGTAGGGCAGGGAGAATTTGGCCAGAACGGACGGCAGGTCGTGATTGGGGTACTGTTCGGCAAACAGCTGGGCCAGTGGGGAGTACCTACACAATGTGCAACATACAAAGTCAATTTTACCTCCTTACAAACTGCTCACCTGAGAGCTCATTCAGCCTGCTCACATTGCAATGATTATTGATGTTTAGCAGAGATGGAATTTCAATTTAAAATTGTTTATGGAAATCGCTTTCCGACCGAATAAGCCAGTGTAAACTCCTGCCTTATTAACAACTTAACCCTGACAGAAATCCATTGAACAACTAAACAAGAGGGAAGAAGACACAAATACACGAGGAACACAGCGGGGCGGCAAAGCATGCGGCGAAGCATGCAGGTCATAAAAGCAAGGGTAGGACTTTTGGAGAAACCAGATTTGGACTGTAGTCAACCGAAAACAAATCCCATGCCTCCCCCCTCCAAGGTCACGCCAACAAAACAAACGACTAGCTTGCTAGCTTCGGCAATATGTCTGCCTCGCCTGGTGGAAGACTGACGTCACGGCGGAGTGCCCCCAGGTGGCCGGGTGAGGGTAGTGGGTAGTCGGCCAGGTAGGGCATGCAATCATTTGAGTCAGGGCCAAATTAAAAAGGATTGGACGGTTTCCAACAGCCCTGCGAAGGCCCCAGTTACCGTTTATATTCTTTATGGTTTTAATCAGAACATTTGATTTATAGATTGCTGTCGGGATGTGAAGAGAATGACAACTAATATGAGAAAAATATAGAGCCTACCCTAGCTTTAACGTGTCTGTAGTAATGCACCTGGACGAATGGGGAGGTGGGAGCGCGTAGGGTCACTTACAGGCAGATGTCAGCATGCGGGGACAGCATGTAGACGTTATTTTCACACAATGGGTAGATGATGATGGCTTTGCCCCAGTATACCAAGTGTGAAGCAATTTGAAATATCTGAAATATACAAAGTATGAATTAATTAAAAAGGTGCATGTTAATTTAATGTGTATATGTACAGCATAATATCATTTTTAGATTAATTGCGAATAACCTTATCACCACTTGGGCAAGTAATTGCGAAACCTAACTTATGCAACAAAATTGTAGCTATATAAATATTTTCCACTAGATGGCAATACAACAAAGACAATTATGTGTACTCTTCATATCTGCTGAAATTACTCAAATACGATATTGAAACGTTGGGAATCAATATATAGACATCAAAAAAATCGTATATATATATATATATATATATATATAATATTTCATCCATGAAATAGGAGTCAAGTTCCAAAGCCACATTTTTGTTCAACGCAAAAGCTTTCAACCTCTGCAGCCATCATGTTTATTTATAAGCTGCAATCCTTTCCCTCACCAGAAGGTGTCATGAGAGCTTCCCCTTTTATAGCATGAAAAGTACCATTGCACTGTTAACAACCGTGCATTACATTGGAGAAGTCGCGCTGTGCTGCACCTGAAGCAAGGCTAGGTCGGCGTCCTGGGCGAGCTGCTGCAGGTTCTTGACGGGTGAGCAGGTCTTAATGAGGCGGACCACAGCAGGGGAGCAGTCCAGAGGTAGCTGGTTTAACAGGGCCTTCTCGCTGTCCAGCAGCAACAGAGCGTGGTACGGCCTGGAAACCACACACACACACACACACACAACACACACACAGATACGGCATCACACACACACACACACACACACACACACACACACACACACACACACACACACACACACACACACACACACACACACACAAAATTACAAATCAGTTGTGGGGATTCCTGAAATGATCTTAATAATAAAAAAAAGAAATATATATATATATAGACAGTGTGTGTGTGTGTGTGTGTGTGTGTGTGTGTGTGTGTGTGTGTGTGTGTGTGTGTGTGTGTGTGTGTGTGTGTGTGTGTGTGTGTGTGTGTGTGTGTATATTATTTCAGCTGTATAATGATTGATATTGTACACTGATTGTGTTTACATTTTACTCATATTACTTTTCTTATTATTTTCCCCTCTCCTTTTATTTTCTTTCCTGTGGACACATTTAGTTGTAATTGTCCCCCTAAAAAAGTATATTGTATAATTAAAGTTACCAGTAGGGGGCACTGTTGCACACACTAAATCTCTTCTCTCAGTTGGAATCAAACTGTGGTCATTCTCAGTGTAACACAAGTAGGTAGTGCCTTTTATGTCGGGTGTCTATGAAGACCAAACTCAACTTCTTCCAAAATATTGATGTTACAGAAATTACCCTTCACATTACGATAAAAAACTATACATCAAAACAAATGACAAACCTTATTGCTTTGAGACTTTGTTCCAACGCCTCTGGGTGAATGTAATTGCCTCCAATCCGGTGGATCTTATGAGGTAAACAGAAGCTCACTTCCAGCCAATCGTTGATGTGTAGTCTCACTACTCCGGTGGTGCAAAGACTACAAGAAAAATCAGGTGATCGGTTAATCGGGTGAGAATTGTTCATGATATACACAGCGAATACAGAGAAACAATTTCGAAGATAAAAGCAATGTATTTAAAAAAAAAAACAAGGTCAAGTTTGGTTAACCTTTTTTTCATATCGATTTCTGAACAGGGACATGAATTATGTTATCACGTCGAGATAGAGAGATAAAGGTCCATGATTTAATTCCTTACAACCATTAAACATGTGGTTTCAAGAAGGTTCAGAATAGCTTCAGACTAAGGGGCAGTATCGTGACGTGCAGTATCATCCAGGCTGGCAACTTGTCAGCTGAAGACCCTCTGTGCGCTGTATATAGACCCGTAACGCGTAAGCACGTAAGATACATAACCCCCCCTTGCGTAGTAAAATATCCCCCCTTACGTGCTTAAGTGCGTCGGCCCAAATTCCTGACTATGCGACTAAAACACTACGGCCCTACGCAGCTCGCAAGGACTGTGATTGGCCAGCTAACCACATCAATCAATGGACGCACATCCCATCTCCGTCTCCGTCTCCGTAAAAGTTCTTCTCGTATCCTTTTCCTCCTTCGCAATATAATCATTTGCTTTTCAATGCTTATCAGCTCCAGCTCCCTCAACTGTCTTCGACTCAACCTTAACATCGTTCAGACTCAGAGTGTGGAAAAAGACCGCTAACCTAAAGCTACTGCTACTCTTCTTCTGCTACGATTTCCACTTCCACGCCAACAGATTCGTTCGTTGCTCCCCCTACTGTTCTGGCGGAGAATCCCCTTGCAACACGCGCAATCCTTAAGGAACCTTACGGGGACCGTAAATCAAAACGTGTCTAAAACAAGTCCCTTGTGTAAATTACGTGCTTACGTCTCTGCGTCTAAAACGACCCTAAATAGGCCTTAAGGGGCAGTATCGTGACGTGCAGTATCATCCAGGCTGGCAACTTGTCAGCTGAAGACCCTCTGGGACGCTGATAAGACCCAGTAGCTGGGGCGTACCCCAAGATGCACTTTGTGGGTGGTGCCCTTGATAAGTGTCTTCCTTGCAAACCCCATATAGATGTGCTTGTCATGAAAATACGTTTCTGCTCGCTACAAAGTCTGCAGAGATGATGTACTTTATATGCAGCCGTCAGTCGATTTCCCCAAGGGTTTAATCATTTTGTTCAAAACAATTATGAAAAATAAATCCTACAAAACACAAATGCCATTACAACAACCTTTGTTTAACATAATTATGCAAATGCAAAGAGGTGCGAAAAATTTCAAATGTCCAACACCTGTCATAAGCCTCCTTCAGATCCCGGGCCAGCTTACATTTAGGAAGAATTTGCCGGAAAGGAGACTGGGGGCTTTCATCAGCTGGTATCAAAACAACACAAAATAAAAAAAAACACATTTAAGCTCAAATATACAATTACAAGTTACATTTTTCATTGTCACCCACAGTTTCCTGGTTAGCAGTCTCTAGGGGGCTTGAGTTGTGGCTACACTTCAAGCCGACACGATAACACAAATTCTCTGGACGGATGACTCATGATTGGGCACGTGTTATTCCTGAGACACGTTTAATTCAGATATTTCTTAACAGAGTCAAAAGCTGCATTGGAAAAGCAACATAGTGCAGCTTTTAAACAATGATATTAACCAGGGGTGTGAAACATATTTCCACGCCGGGCCACATAAGCATTATGGTGGCCCTCAAAATGGATGGTTGTAACCGTAAGACTATAAAAATGTAACTGTTCCTTTTTTTGTTTAAATTTTGCTCTCGCGGGCAAAACGAAACGAGCCGGATTAGGCCCATGGGCCTTATGTTGGACACCTCTAACACAAACGCTTTGAAGAGTGTGTGTAGGAGGGCTCACTCTCGGTGACGTTGGTGATCTCGTCCTGCACCGCCAGCATCAGCTTGGCCTCGCGGGTCAGGTACTGGCAGCGCCGCTCCTCGTGCTGCAGGGCTATGGCGATGCGCCGGGACAGCTTGTGCATGGAGCTGATAACCGAGGGGTCCGCGTTGGCCTGCGCAGACACCAGACACCACAGTTTACCCACGACGACTCGGGGATGAAGGACTCAATTAACTGGGATGGATTAATTAATGGTAGTTGATGGGGGTGGGGCGTTGGTTTAATAAACAGCATTTAAAGATGGAGACTGCATTAGGCATTGCATTACTCGCTTGACATTATTGACATTTTTTTGGTTAAAAAAAAAAAGCATGAATATTTTTTATATGACATTCAAACATAGTAATCAACCGTCCGTCATTCCGAGAAAACAGGGGCAAGGGGGGGTTAACCTCCTTTTTGAAGTGTTTAACAATTGAACAAAAGAGAACTATGCTAACGATGCTATATTGTATATATTGAGTTTACACAAAAAAAAATAAACCTGTAAAAAATATATAGAAATTCATCGATTGAGCTGAAAGAATCATCCCAGTGGCTGGGTCATGCTGAGGACACATACTGAGAAAGCAATGCAGGGGTTAAAAATGGCCGCTGCCAAACGTGACTTTACAGAGCATGACTCAGCACTTTATTTTCCATTACCAGTATGCTGGTATAAGGTGGCTACAGATAGTGACTCTGCTCTTCGGTCCGGGGGTGCGGGAGGCAATGTTGGGCATCGCGATTACCCATCTTAAATGACACACTCCTTTTCTTAACTCCCCACCCACTTAGTTATACACCCAGTGTACTTGAGAATTGTTAACACCCTTTGAACTTAGCCACTTAATAATTTACATTTGGTTTTGTTGTCGTTTGTTCCATTTATCTTGTCTAGTCCTTACTTTAGCATTTACCTTCGTGTCTATTTCTGTAGTACTTTGTATTTTTATCCTGTGTTTTACCACTGCTGCTGGGCTTGCAACAAACACATTTCTCTTGAGGGGGATTAATAAAGTTGTATCTTAATTAACCCAACCCTTTTAAAAAACACCCAAAAATGAGTACACAGCCTTCGAATTACTCGATGAATTTGCAAAAATAAAATAAATTGACTGTACGAGCAGACCGCCTGAATTGGGCCGTGAGGCACAATAGAATAACCAAATGTCCAAAAGTACTTCCGTACCCTCAGGGCAAACACCACACTAAACAGGATCATGGTCGGCATTTCCCTTTTTGGAGAAGGATCCGACTTGGAGACCTAGTAGATGGAGGAAAAGGACACTTTCAATAAGATCCACTTCAGTAACCACCAATATTGACTTTGATATTTGATTGCTTTTTTTTTTTTTTAGGTGGCATGTTATCCCCGCGTTCACGTTGGTTTCCTTCCCACACCATAAAGACAAACAAGTTAGGTTAATACTCCAGCCTGAGCACTTGAGCAATTCTCCGGCATTAGACCTGCAGTGAGTCCCCGGGGCCCCCGTAAACGGGTTTGGCCCCTGCTCCTAGTGACGGGTCAAATGCCTCTTGTACAGTGTCTTGTACGTCTGCAATGACCATAAGGTAGATCGTTATTCTTGCTCTTAATTGCCTCCCACTGAGTGTCCAGCAACAGAGTTAATCAGCCACTATAACTATAACTATAACACTATAACTAAATGTTAGATCAGGCCCAACCGTGCTTGAGGCAACGATGCGGTACACTCATTACCTGAATGATGTGTGGGTGCTGGAGGAGAGTAGGGTGCCCCACAAAACGCACATTGTCTATTTTCAGCTCAAACTTCTTCCCACAAATGTCCGACTTGGTGGCCAGGATTGTGGCAAGGATAATGTCAGAGAACCTTAGGGAAAGAGTAAAAAAAGGTTTACCAAAAGGTACATGTGAAATGTGTAAATGTGAAAGCTGTGTGTGTGTGTGTGTGTGTGTGTGTGTGTGTGTGTGTGGTGTGTGTGTGTGTGTGTGTGTGTGTGTGTGTGTGTGTGTGTGTGTGTGTGTGTGTGTGTGTGTGTGTGTGTGTGTGTGTGTCACTCTATGAGAAGCAGAGGGGTTTGGGTAATCTGACGGCTCTGTCTTGAAGCATGATTCCCAGTTAAGTGTTAACAATAAGACTGAATGGTGACCCGCAACGTAGAAATGCGTGAGAGTCATGCTTGTAGCTCATGCCGTAAACTGGATTAACATAATACAATAATAAATAATCGTAGTAACATTTAAGAGTAGGTAAATACTCTGGACCCCATCAAGCTAGTGTTTATCATGAGGAAGTGGATTTGCTTATAATAATTGTCATTGTTTATGCACTTCGAGAGCCACATATGTAATTACACTTGTATGGTGAAATGAAAATGAATTAACATTGAATTAAGTCAAACAATTATTTTACAGGAACGACACAGGACACAACTCGGAATACAGATTTTACCCAAATTAGGGATTCATTGAATGGAGGCTACACTAAGATTCTCTGAGATTGGGTTTCCACATTAGACAGCAGTAAAGCCTGTGTTAAAACTAAAAAAAAAGGTGGAGGAAGACAGGGGTGATCTATACAGAGTGAAGCAGCTTTAGAGCTATGTGGTCTTACCCTGACACCAACTGTTCGTCAGTTAGTGGAGTTTGCTCTCTGAAACGGGGAATGGGGCCATAAGCAAAAGAAGAGGGGCAAACAGAAATGGGACAATGCAACACACACATGGACTGAAGTTGTGAAAAAATATGCTTACTATGACAAAGTAAGCATATATCGCCATACCAAGCAGACTGAGAAAACTCCCATTATTGACCGTATTTTTATCAACCTGAACCTATAACCAATTTTCTCTGAGCAGGAATAAATGTTGACCAACATTCAAGTGGACAGTCTATGTAAAACTTCCGTGATACTTCCATGGACTATTTGAATTTCAAGGATATTGTGTAAATTGAGGAAAAGATATCGACATACCATGATATCTAGTATAAACTCCTTACGATGACAAGATACAACCTTAAATGATGAAGATTTGGTTTGAAATATCGGTGATAAAGGAAGAATAGTTTTAGCCAAACTATAATTAACATTACCATTTAAATTAATGGGACGGCACTCAGACTGTTCAGAATGGTATTTTTGAATGCATAAGCACATCACGTATTCATGAATATTGAGTAAAATTCCCTATAATTATCGCAATACTAAATGTGTTCATATTGCCCATCCCTAATTTGCCATGAAACAAGAGAGCCTTCACAAGCCTTGTTGTCAATTTGATTATTACATCTCCATGTGAGGGTGGCTTCATCAAGGCCATTTAATCTGAAAGAAAGGCCCAATCCCATTTCTACCCCTTACCCCTTCCCCTTACCCCTCCCCCTTGTTTTGAAGGGGTAAGGGGTAAGGGGAAGGGGTAAGGGGTAGAAATGGGATTGGGCCAAAGTGTCTGATGCTGAATATATCAGACTTACAGTCCCCTCCAATAGAATTGGAACAGTGAGGCCAATTCCTTTATATTTGCTGTAGACTGGAAACATTTGGGTTTGACACCAAAAGATGAATATGAGACAAGAGATACACATTTCAGCTTTTATTTCCAGGTATTTACATCTGGATCCAATAAATAACTTAGAAGATAGCATTATTTGTAAAAGGAAACAACCACATTTTTTAGGGAGCAAAAGTATTGGAGACATGTGACTGACAGGTGTGTTTTGTTGCCCAGGTGTGTTCCTATTAACATTGATCATTCACGCAATAAATAGCGCTGAATGTCTATGCTTAGTTTCAGATTTGGGTTTTGCCTGTTCAGACTGCAATTATTATATTTAGAGGTGTAACTAACATGAAAACCAGAGAGCTGTCTATGGGTGAAAAAGAAGCAATTGTGAAGATGAGAGAAGATGGAAAATCCATCAGAGCCATTGCACAACAATATTGGCAATAGCCAGTACAACCATTTGGAATGTCCTGAAGAAAGAAACCACTGGTGTACTGTAACAGACGTGAAACGGGTAGACCAAGGAAAACAACAGCAGCTGACGACAGAAACATTGTGAGAGCTGTAAAGAAAGACCCTAAAACAACTGTTGTTGACATCAGCAACAACCCCCAGAGGGCAGGTGTGAAGGTATCATTATCTACTGTTCGCAGAAGACTTCATGAACAAATAGTACAGAGGCTACACCAGAAGATGCAAAGCACTCATAAGCAAAAAGAATGAGAAGGCCAGGCTGGATTTTACCAAAAAGTACCAGAGAACAAGCCTCAAAAATTCTGGGACAACGTTTTTATGGACTGATGAGACAAGGATTAACCCTTACCAAAATGATGGAAAGGCTAAAGTTTGGAGAAAACAAAGGATCTGCTCATGACCCTAACATACAAGCTCATCTGTGAAACACGGTGGAGGCAATGTCATAGCTTGGGCTTGCCATGGCTTTTTCTGGGAACGGGCTCATTAATCTTCATTGATTGATGTAACACAGGATAGCACAGCAAAAATGAACTCAGAAGTCTACAGGAACATTTTGTCTGCCAATTTAAAGAAAAATACAACCAAACTGATTGGAAGATCATTCATCATGTAACAATATACTGATCAAAAACACACTGCAAACACAACAAAGTAGTTCATCAGGGGCAAGAAGTGGAAGGTTTTAGACTGACCAAGTCAATCTCCAGACTTAAACCCTATAGAGCATGTATTCTACCTGCTAAAGAAGAGACTGAAGGGAGTAACCCCCCAAAGCAAACAACAACTGAAAGGGGCTGCGGTGAAAGCCTGGAAAAGCATCACAAAAGAAGAAGGCACAAGTTTGGTGACATCAATGGTTCACAGGCTTGATGCAGTTATTGCAAGCAAAGGATTTGCAACAAAATATTAAGTCTTATGACCCCATAAGACTTATGTTTGCAGTTTCCACTGCAGGGTGCGGTACGGCTCGCCTCAGTCCAGGAGGGAAGGTATAGCCCAGCTCAGTTCTGAGGTCGCGTTTCCACCGCCGACAGTACCCTTTTAATGGTAGGCCGGATGTCGATCGCCGCGGCAGCTACGTAAACATCGTGACATCATAGCAGCACGACACAGTGTAGCCTGCTCAATAAAAAACAATGGAAAAGTTGGAACACAACACATTAAACCAAGAGCTACCTCCCCAAGAATGCAGAGGAACATCTCCACCTCCTTGTTCGCCCAAGCAAGCGTTTTAAGCATCATGTTCATTGTAAAGAATTAATACCTCGAGGCTACTGTTTGTTTGGTTTTATACCCACGTCGCGGAAGTGACGATTCTGTCGACCAATCAACGGAGGGGGTGTGTAGCTCGAATTTTCCGGCACTCTTTCAGGCGTCTCAGTACCCCAACAGAGTACTGAAGACGAGGGCAAAACGAGTACGGCTCAGTCCGGGTCACGCCCACTTTTGGAGGTGGAAACACAATCCGTACAGCACCTCTGCGAATCGAACCGTACCGCACCCTGCAGTGGAAACGCGCCATTATTTACTTTGATTTATTTTAAATCTATCTGTTCCAATACTTTTGCTGACATAAAAATGTGGTGTTCCTTTACAAATAATGCTATCTTCTAAGTTATTTATCAATCCAGATGTAAATACCTGGAAATAAAAGCTGAAATGTGTATCTCTTGTCTCATATTCACCTTTTGTTGTCAAACCCAAATGTTTCCAGTCTACAGCAAATATAAAGGAATTGGCCTCATTGTTCCAATACTATTGGAGGGGACTGTATGTGAAGATGTAAATGCAAAGCACAACTACTATGGGCCCTAGTCAGATACAACAGGGTTTTAATCCAGTACCTTTATTTTTCTAAATAAGATACAGGATGTATGACAAGGTTCAGGGCATGTCCGATGTGCTGAAGATGACATTTTTGCCCCCAACACTAATACGTTTGTTAACCAAATAATGTCACTAAATTTAGCAATAAAAACTTTGCCAGGCTGTAAACTCTGACATTCCACACTTGATATTATGCTATACTACAGAGTAATATACCTGAGATAGCAAATGGATGATATTCAATTTGTACAAATATTAATTTTATACAATTATTCTATAAAGAAAGGTATGGTTGTCCTTAAATAATAGGCCAATTATTATTATTTAATCATCATAAATTTCCACTGGGACTGATATAGTGGGCTATTTGGTTTAATAAAGCAGCAGAGATTTTTTTTCCACCAATCCTTTCCATGTCATTTTATATGCATTTTGTATAATTCCTAATAATCTTTATTTCGGAAAAATGTTTCTACCTTTCTGTATATTGCAGAATAGACAGAACTGTTACAAGCCAATGAGAAAATAATAATACATAAAAGGTGACATTGGTATGAGATGGAAGGTCGCCATGGCAGAAAGCAACTGACACATACTTAACAACTCAATTAGGAAATATGTTTAATGCAGAACCGTTTTCAATATAAATGTTAAACAGCAAACAAACAAAAAAAATCCATACCTTGAATCTCCATCCTGATCTTCAAGCACATCCCCAGTTGTGTTCACCAATGCATATGGACTTCGTTGTTTAGCTTGAGAGAAACAATTAGTATCTTACTTATGAGGTTGAATTTATACCAATTTGCTCTACGAAATGGCACAAAGATGTACAAAACAAGAAAGGAGATACGTTTTAGCGAGGGTTGTATGTGGAAGTGTATGTTTCTGCCACTCAACTATACATGCTTCAGATTAAGATTAGCCTGGCTGAATTAAGATCAAATTTATAGTCAGGTGTTTAAACCGATTGGTAATGCAATGATGATGATGATGATGATGATGATGATGACTCTCTTACCTGGGGACGACGGACATTCTGCGAGCCTCTGGAAGGGGTAGCGGAAGAGCAGCTTGTTGCCTCGACTGCCCGAGCTGACTAGTATGACGCTGATGGGGCTGCTCGGGTCGCCACTTCGGTCCATGGACCTCTGCTCCTCGAGTAGCTCGGTGTTGTTATACATGTCTGCATTCCAGAGGCTAACACGACACTAATATGCCCGGAGCAATACATCCATGTTCTCTGACCCAATGCTTTGCTGCTGGTGCAAAGTTAAGCTCTCTCACTTCCGTTTGCCTCACTGTCATTTGCGTTTGGGCTCATGTTTGCGCCAGCCATTGGTCCATCGAGCTGTCACTAAGGCCCTTTGACCCGGATCGTGACAATTCCGCCCAATCACAGCTCAAGCGTCTCCTGATTCCCCGGCCCAAACTGTTATGGTTTTCGTCTTGTACATTGAAAGAGTGGAGAGCCTGGAAATTGAGGCTGACACTTTTATAATTTGGTGATCTTTAATATTAGTGTTGAATGTTATTCAACCTATGTATACCATCAGGCGAAAAGGAAAAATATTGAAAACCATAGACGCTTGTGTTGGTAAAGACAGTAGTGAAAGGGGCGTTGCCATTGTTGTGTGTTACATTGAAATGGGTTCGCAAGGCAACTGTGACTACAATCAGTAATTCCGCATATACTAATGAATTTAATTATTTGCAGTATCAAAATCCAATGGCTCTGGAAATGCTTCTGACAAATCAGGACATTTGGAAAAGTAAATTGATGAATTAGTATGTGAATCATGAAATGACAATTGAACACCTTTAGAATATTTTCTCACTTTTCCTAATATTTTACTAGCCATTCTGCCTAGTCTACGAGCATGTTCGCCAACCCTCCCGATTTTCCCGGGAGACTCCCGATATTAAAAACCAATTCTCCTGATTTCTGACAAGATTTCATGTCTCCCTTTCTCCCCACTTTCGTTATATCACAACAACCTGTTCGATCGGGAAAGGATATTGATTGAGCGAGCCCGCTGTTATCACGGGGACGTTTGCCGCCGCTCCGTGGTAACAGCGGGCTCGACCAATCAGAGACGTCTCTCTGACACTACTCTAGTATTCTTTCTTCTGTTATTCTACCCGCGCTCGTGAATAAACCTCAGAGTAGGCCTATTTAAAAAAGAAAACAAAGAAGACGAGAAAATGTAGCCGAAAAGAAAAAAATACACTTGTAAATTCAATGAAGAATGGAAATCGGAGTTTGCTTTTCTTACTACAAGTTTTAAAGGTACTGGCTATGCCCTTTGTAAAGTTTGCTGGGTAGATTTTTCCGTGGAGCACGGCGGTCGGACGGATATGAAACACCATGCCAATACAGACAAAACAAGAAGGCAGTAGCTGCTTCAGAGACTCAAGCCAAGCATCGCTGGTTTGCTGGGGAAAGGGAGACCAGATGCAGTCATGCCTAAACTAAAATGGCAATGTTGGTGGAAAAGAATAATATTCCTCTGAGCTTTACCGACGAAATAAATAAGTCAGTAATAAGTTCCTGACTCGGATGTAGCAAAGAAGTATTCCTGTGGGAGGACCAAAGCCAGACAGATAGTGAAAGTGCCATTAACATACCCTTAGAAACATATTGTTTTTCGTAATGAAAATGATTTAAAAAAATCCATGTAAGGATAATGTTCCAAGCTTTCTATTTACTATGCGTATGGTGGGATAGGCTAATTTCACAGCCCATTTGCGGTGATGGTAAAGTTACCATCACTTAGTTTCCACTAGAGTTAACCTGCATGTTAACCTACATACTTACATGATGTAGTAGACTAGCCTACTTTGTAGTTTTGTTTATTAAAAGTGTATTTGCAATAAGACTTATTGGAAGTTTCTAAGATAAAAGCGTCAGTAAAATGAAATGTAATGAAATGAAATCTATTGTAATAATATGAAATGTAATAATAGGAAATGTAATGATGTGAAATGTAGCCTAATGATATGTAATAATAATATCAACTTTAATTATATGAATTATATTGATATGTAATAATAATCTGAAATGAAATGTAATTACATGAAATGTAAATTAAATGAAAGTATTCAACATAAAATTGACGTTTCAATTTACTTATTTTTTTCGTTGGTTTTATTATTTTAAAGTCACCAGAATGCGGGAAACAATGGAAGTTAAAGATGACCCCCGCTTTATGACAAGCCCTATGCGCCTTCGCCTTTTTTTTTTTTTACCACATATCTTGGTGAAATGTGTAGCGAAAGTAATTTGTGCACCTGTAGAGCCAGGATGCGGGGGATGCTGTTCAGAGATGGACAACCCTTTTAAATTCTGATTAATGTCACAGTTCTGACATTAGTTCTGAACGGGATCCTCGAACAATCAAAACGTTTTTAAATCAGATTTATTCACGTTTTTACATCAGATTTCTTCGGTAAGCTTCTCCTGTCAACGTGACTCTCTGAATTTAGTTTATACTCCCTTCTTTAGCCTGTTGGATTACCGTGTGAGATTAAACTCAGAATTCAGACTTTCATCTAAGAATTCTAGACTATATTCGAAGAATTCTGACTCTAATCTTAAAATTCTTACTATAATCTCGGAATTCAGATTTTGTCCATGACAAATTTTATGATAGAGTTGAATGGGTTTTGCACTAGGCCTATATGCAACATGCAGTTTTTCTACATTTTGATTAGTAGGCTACACTATTTGTGCACCTGCAATGAAGAATCGAAGAGAGGGTGTCACTATATTGTACAGGAGAGAAAAAATAAATCCTAAAAGTTTCCAGCTCCTAAAGCATTTTTTTTTTAAATTAATGTAGGCTAGACGTGATGTCTCACATTCACACGTAAAGTGGTAACTTCCCCCAACAAAAGAGGACAGAAGAGTAAAACATGTATGTTGACTCAACAGGGATAGTTATTGATGATATATAACGTGATTTTTGAGAAAAGTTGATCCAGGGGAGAATAAATATTTGAAAGCAAATACGTCACTTGGTGCCGAAATGTTTTTTTTTCCTTTGCATCAATAAAGCAGCCCACCCAAATAAAAATTCCGTATGATCATATGGATGTTACCTGAAACAACTAAGCACACATCAAAAAATACATGCAAGTAGAGACAAGTTAGGATTACTCAAATGTTAAACCATTTTACTGCTACTACAATTGCAATAATAAATAGTAATCTCGGTTATTAAGCAGGTCGTAGGCTAGGCCTATACTCACTAAATAAACCGAGAACAATTAGGGTTAGGGCTATCAATTATTGCGCAATTTAAAAAGGCAAATAGGCCTAGATCTGCTTTGGTTTATCGTCTCCGCAACATCTCAAGAAGGGAGCTTTGCCAGCCAACCGTGACTCACACCGTCAACTCCCTTTCTTCTGGGAGCAGAGAAAGAGAAAAGCATAATCCAGACCCTAGAGGAAACAATCACCACAGCCGGCAAAAATGGTAGAGTGGACAGAATTTGAGCGCGATACAATCAAAGATATCTTCTCTAAGATCGACTATGACGTGGTGGGTCCCGCCGCCCTCACAAGGTAGGCTCATCTTGCAGAAAAAATGTTGAACTCCACGAAAGATATTGATATTCCCAAGGTTGTTTCACATTTTGTAATCCCCATCCAGGTGCCTGGTTGTGTACCCGTGGACTCGGAGGTACTTTGGAAACTTCGGGGCCCTCTACAACGCCGAGGCAATCATGGGCAACGATATGGTGGCAAACCACGGGAAAAAAGTGCTCCACGGACTGGACCGAGCCGTGCAGAACATGGACCACATCAAGGAGAACTATTGCGAGCTCAGTCAGCTGCACTCCGATCAGTTCCACGTGGACCCTGACAACTTCAGAGTAGGCCTAAGCACGCCTCAAATGATTCCGCATATCACCACCATGATAAATTAGACACGTTTTAATGGGTATGATTTATTTTTCGTACCCCCTCAGCTGCTTGCTGACTGCCTTGCAATCGCCATTGCCACCCAGTGGGGGAGTGCATTCACCCCGGACATCCAGGCCGCGTTCCAGAAGTTCTTGTCCGTTGTCGTATTCTCTTTGGGAAGCCAGTACCACTAGTAGCGCTGCATGGACAGTAGGACTACCGTGAACCACAACATCAACAACAACAATAGCAAATGCACTGTTCGTTTATTTCAGAGGACCGGGGAACTTTCTGTCAAAACCAACTCTGTCAAAACCAATAAAAAACCATCACCATATATGTTTTTCACTCAAAATATCCTACTTAATTATAGGCTCCTAAGGCTATTTCTTCAACTAAACAAAACTAAAATGTGCCACTTTTTAAGTATATGGAGTGCTGCAGCACTGCTCATATGGCTGGGCTAGAGTGGGATTGGGGAGGACTCGTTTGCCCCACCCAACAGGTGCTCTGATTGGAGGACGCCATCTTGGAACGTCTGAAATACATTGGCTAACGCGCAACAGGTGACACAGGTGTGTGTGTCCACCTCTCTCTCTCTCATCGCTTAGAATTACATATTATTTGCATTGACCTGTATTGTAGTTTGAGGCTAAGCACCATTTTTTCCAAGAAGACCTGAGATTATTAAATCGAGTTTACAACTCTGTAGATCATGAAAAGCCTACTACAAAATGATTGCAATTAAAATAACTTATAGGCCTACATATTTATAACTATTTGCTAACAATGCTATAATCCGTCTAGACCTATATTTAACCTGCATATTATATAAAATATTATTTGAAGGCTATATAATTTGTGAAATCAAGGTCAAGCGAACAAGTTGAAAAGGACATGGTTAACTTCGCGGTTCAACCGCAATGGAATGGAATAATGACAATGGAAAACCATAATGATGGGATTCAAAATTTTATTCATTTTTTCAACAGAAGACTCAACAGGAATCTGATACTGCAACCATCCTATTGTCCGCCTATTGTCCGCCCGATCTCAGTTTATCGGTACTTCTCGGACAGAGCCAGGGCCAGAGCACACAGGAACTTATCGACGGCCAAATGAGCCATTGGGGTGAAATCCTCAGGGAACATAATAGCCATAACCACCACGATGTTGAGTGAGAGAAGCTGTAGGAGGAAAAATACATTAAATATGATTATTAAAAGACCTGGATAATAATAATAATAATAATAATAATAATAATAATGATATCACATTGCGCTGAAATTGATTTCAACCACTGACCTTGAAGTTGGTGGGGTCAACTCTCAGCTTGAAGGCGTGCAGCTCGCTCAGAGAGAGGAGACCCCTGTCCAGGTCGTCCATCTTGCTCACAGCGTCTCCAATGCCACCCATGATGGTCTTGCCGTGCTTCCTCACTTCAGCGGATCCAGGGCTAAGGCTTTTCCAGTGGCTGAAGTAAGTCTTGGTCTGCGGGTACACAGCGAGCATCCTGGGAGGGGGGAGGGGAACAAAAGTAAATACATTGATAAATAAAGAAACACAGCAAATTTTTCAAGTTTTTCCCCCAAACTGTAATTATAATGGCTGGAGTAAGCATACCTTGAAAGAGCATCGGCTCCGATAAGCTCGGCCTTGTTGGCCATCTTGCTCCAGAAGAGCTTGACGGTCGCTTTGTCCCTTGGTGTGAGGCTCATCTTGAATAGTGTGGTCAGATTGGACTCTGTGGCACAGTTCAATATGTAGCTAATTCGCCGAAGTTGGCTCTTAAATATGGAACAGGGAGTGGGCGCAACCGGGGTCCACACCTCCGAGATAGAAGACGCACGGTGGCCCGTTCTGGACGCGTTCCAAATGGAAACGCTCCAATTGATAGCAGCGGGCCACACAGGCTCTCACGAGATAAATGCACACCTCCATCATCATCGACGCCCACTCTGGGAGTAAAGTTTAAATTACTAATAAGTAGCGTAGGTGTGGCTGCATCCTTAACGTATTAAATGTGTGAATGTTAAAAGAAACAATGCAAGCGTGAATTTGCCCCATGAACAGGCGTGGCCAGACTGATGATCCTTACAGTTTCTCAACACTTTAAATGCAGTGAGTTCATTAAATTCAAGCGTTCAGCCTGCGACACTGTGTGTGGTATATTTGCTGATGTTATATTGAACACCTGAAATTGGTGACGAATTTAGCAATAGTAGCAACTAAGCTTTTTTGTGCCCAGTAGATTCAGATTGGGGGATTTCAGGATCACAGTTGAGACAGAAACCTGTCAGAGCATTCTATCGAATTTTTCTGTCTGGATCTCGAACTAAATTCCAACCGAAAAACGATTGTTCTTGATTTAAAACGTGGGAATGCTTTAAACAAAGTACAATGGATTTTGTGGGAAATTAGTTCGTAAATCAAGTCAATGTTTAAAACATAGGAACCATGACGGGGATGAGTCCGCCTGCAGAATGGAAGTGGTCCTCCGGGCCCCCCAGTGCAGCCGGAACCACTCGAAGCTGGATCTTCTGAAAACATAGGCATCGTGAGGACGGAGTACAAATGTCTTAACATACACCAAAATAAGTCATAGATCATTTATATTATGCTAATCCTCATCCTTTTTTCATATTCTCATTCTCACCAAGCCAATTTCCAAGTGGCAAAAGAAACTAATTCTGAATCTGATTTCATTCATAGGTCGTCTGTGGCCTGAATAGGCCTATGTTAGACCTATATATTTGTGCATACATAAATAGACCTAATACAGGCTTAATTGTAGGTAAATAGTAATTATTCAATTAAAACCTTGTCATTTGCGGAAAAATGGGACAGTTTGGAAGTATTCAGTACTATAGGCCTATTTATCTTAGCAAAAGGTTATGAAATGTTAGCGCTAATAGTCCCAAGGGCGGGTCCGATTAAGCGGGGGAGATAATGTTCTCTCCTTTAACCAATAGGCTCTGGAGATCCTATTCCGTGTGGGTCGGAGTATTTATTGCTTTATAATAATTAGATACATATGCATTTGTTATCCTCATATAGGCATACACTACGGATACTGTGTTTGAAGAATAAGAAGATTAAAATGACCCGTGGCTTATTTGTTTTTTCCCATGTCACTACATTTTCTTGGCATCGAACCCCATCGGACATGTGTCAAATTTGATAAGGTGGCAGATGTCCAGTCAGTTGCCAATATTTCATATATTCGCTCGCAAATGCGGTTCACTTGATGGATTGCCAAATGAGGAGGAGAATTCGGCTAATATAAATATCCCGATTCATTCCGAGTCAGTCAGACTTAGGCTACATTGAACCCTTAAGACGACGCCAAAATGGTTGAATGGACAGATGCCGAGCGGAGGCACATCGAGACGATCTGGGGCAAGATCGACATTGATGTCTGCGGACCACTCGCGTTGCAGAGGTCAGACTTTATTCAATTATATATCATTTGCATGCGCAATTTAGCTATATATATATATATATATATATATATATATATATATATATATATATATATATATATATAATATATATATATATATATATATATATATATATATATATATATAAATTGCAACCCATGCATATAAATATATATTTTAAATGAAATTTCATAAAATAGAAGAAATTAAGTAATCGACGATTTGTTAAGCAGATGCCTCAAAGTGACGAAGGACAAAGGGGCCTGCAGACATTTGGACTCGAACCTAGCAGCTTTTTTTTTAAATTTGGTATGTTTTTTCCTTTTAGATGCCTGATTGTGTATCCGTGGACGCAGCGCTACTTCGGTAGCTTTGGCGACCTGAGCACCGACGCCGCTATCGTGGGAAACCCCAAGGTGGCCAAGCACGGCGTCGTGGCCCTGACCGGCCTGAAGACGGCTCTGGACCACATGGACGACATCAAGGCCACCTACGCTGCCCTGAGCGTGCTGCACTCCGAGAAACTGCACGTCGACCCCGACAACTTCCGAGTAAGTCGTGTGTAAGTGTGTGTGTGTGTGTGTGTGTGCGTGTGTGTGTCCGTGTCTGTGTCTGTGTCTGTGTCTGTGTGTGTGTGTGTCCTGTGTCTGTGTGTGTGTGTGTGTGTGTGTGTGTGTGTGTGTGTGTGTGTGTGTGTGTGTGTGTGTGTGTGTGTGTGTGTGTGTGTGTGTGTGTGTGTGTGTGTGTGTGTGTGTGCGTGCGTGTGTGTGTGTGTGTGTGCTGCACGTGTGTGCGTGCGTGTGAATCTGTGTGTATGGGGATGTGTCTGCGCAGGTGCGTGGAGACAAACCCACATGTAATGCGCGTATGCAGTAGGCCTACATGCTTGCAGGTGCGCTCGTGTGTCGAGAACAAACGATAAAGCGAGACAAACTCATGACGTGGTTCAATGATGTTAGTGGTTAGTCGAGGATGTTATTATTATTAGCTTGTCCTGCATTATTAAGGCAATACAGATCTCTTATCTGTGTGTGTGTGTGTGTGTGTGTGTGTGTGTGTGTGTGTGTGTGTGTGTGTGTGTGTGTGTGTGGTGTGTGTGGTGTTGTGTGTGTGTGTGTGTGTGTGTGTGTGTGTGTGTGTGTGTGTGTGTGTGTGTGTGTGTGTGTGTGTGTGTGTGTTTCAGCTGCTGTGTGACTGCCTGACGATTGTCGTCGCCGGGAAGATGGGGAAGAGACTGAGCCCCGAGATGCAGGCTGCGTGGCAGAAGTACCTCTCCGCGGTGGTTTCCGCCCTGGGGAGACAGTACCACTAGAAGATGTGTGTTGACGCTAGCGGGGGACAACAGCAAGCTACAACTTCAGTGACAAACCCGAAATGGATGATTTCATCTGTCAATAAAACTATTGTTTAACAGTCGCCTTTACATCCTCCACCCTCTTACTGACGCTCATCTTTACCAACTGGCAATTTGCTCTCCGTCGGAGTTGAAATAAGTGCCTCAAAAATGACTTAGGCCTAAAGGAGAAAAAGGGGTTGCATGCAACAATGTCATATCGATTTTTGAGAATGTGTGTGTGTGTGTGTGTGTGTGTGTGTGTGTGTGTGTGTGTGTGTGTGTGTGTGTGTGTGTGTGTGTGTGTGTGTGTGTGTGTGTGTGTGTGTGTGTGTGTGTGTGTGTGTGTGTGCGCGCTATTTGCCGTTGCCATAGTTAGGATATCTTATTAGATCTCAGAAATATGATATTTACTCAGTGTTGGTTGGTTAGGTTAGAATGGCTTCATGGATTACATTTCTTTCTCTATAAAAAACAATAGACAATAACGACCATCACTGATTAGGCCTACAGTAAATATATTGTTATTCTCAACCTCTCCCAAGGTTGCTCCCAAAGTCGCATCAATTGAAAAGTTTAAAACATATGTATATATCTTATCATTCATCAAGGTGATGTCTAATCATGAGGGCTTAGTTAAGTATTGGCATAATATTATCCTCACCAAATGGACCAAATTACGCCTATAGAAATCCTCACAAACATGCGTGATTGAGAATAACATTACTTACATCTCACAGTAACGCACACATCTTTTGCAGCGCTGACTCAGAGCGCGCCCATGAAATAATGGTCAGCAATAGATTACTAATATAGGCCTACAACAAACGAACGTCAGACTACCATACATAGAGAATATATCCTCCTATCATCTATCAACAGTCGAAATAGACACAAATAATGAAAAAAGTCACCTTCTTTTTGTGGCCATATGCATACCCGTGCTGCAGTGTCAGACAATGGAGTCAGGAGTGGAGGCGCAAACCTCTTGCGAAAACACTGCTTCTCATGCCTGAGATAAGAAAGCAATCTTGGAATATATCCAATGTTGTTTGGTAACGCCCATTCTAAAAATGAATTTTGGGTGCAAAATTGCATTATTCTCCCCCCGAAAATGCTTTACTGGGAATCAATCATGACCGTGAATCGGAATGCACATTATTTGTCATGCATTTTCAAGTCACACAAGTCAATCTCATGGGAGAGGTCAGATCTTGATATGAAATACAATCTTGGCAACTCCTCAAACTGGTAGGTGGAGTCCAGCATATAGCCCTATAAATAGAACATCCATCGTTGGAGAACAGTACAGACAAGACAAAAGCCTACAACATGAGTCTCTCAGACAAAGACAAGGCCCTCATCAAGGGATTCTTTGCCAAGATTTCCAGCCAAGCGGTGGAGATCGGACACCAGACGCTGGCACGGTAAACAAACTGCTCTTTTTAGAAACCACATAGGCCATAACGCATATTGTTACGCTCAGAAAGTATCCATTGATGGCTGACTTATTTGACATTTGTCTCTCCCCCCTCCATCTCCATCTTTAGCACAATCGTCGTCTACCCCCAAACCAAAGTCTACTTCTCCCACTGGAAAGACCTCGGGCCCGACTCCCCCCACATTAGGAAGCATGGCTACACCGTGGTGAAAGGGGTCCTGGATTCCGTCGACCTGATTGACGACCTCGTCGGTGGTCTTCTCGAGCTCAGTGAGCTCCATGCTTTCCGTCTGCGCATTGACCCTGCAAACTTCAAGGTAAACTTGTTCATGCGTAAAATAACGATCAATAAAAGGCTCTCATCGTTCACCATCCTATCATTGCAATAACAGAACATTTTAAATCTAACCATTTGTATTATTATTTCTAGATCTTGAACCTCAACCTGGAGGTCGTGTTGGGACTGATGTTCCCAGATGACTTCACTCCTCAGGTGCATGTGGCTGTCGACAAATATTTAGCTCAAATTTGTCTGGCATTGTGCGAAAAGTATAGGTAAAAACCCAATACGAAATATGCGAAATGGTCATCATCGGCACATGTCTGCAACGAAATATCTGCAATGTTCGTCGACACACATGTCTGCAACGAAATATCTGCAATGTAAATCATCGACGCATGTTATATGAAATAAAGCAAAAAAAAAAATATTGCCCTTGTTTTCATATCAAGATAGTAAATAGCTGTAAACTCAATTGTAGTTTATTTAATGTTTTATTTTATTGTATTATAATTGTTAATTACTAGGATAAATTAGAACAACTGGAATGCCAGATGTTGCAATTTCTTTACACCTTGATGTCTTTATAGTTTGCAACGAATAGACCATAGTCCATTTTGGAATCCACATTTATTATATTTCTTCCAAATGAACAAATACTTTGGCAACACACAAACTTGCACAAGTAGTTAAAACTTAAACCAAAGAACTGTGAATATGTGACAATATAAAACCACATGTATAAAAAGACGGACAGTTAAATTAAAAAAAGTATAAAAATTCTATTACTCAAAAGTGTATATTAAAAGAGTGGGAAAAATATTCAAAAGTAATATAAATTCTGTCATTGATACACATTTAAAAAGAATTTGACTTAATGCATCACCACAATTTTTCGAATGACATATATTATTTTGATACTCCTATCTTACACATCACATCCTTTACAAGGACTCAAGTCACTTTCTAGATGCCATAAAAGTTCTAACTTCCATTGGATCAACTCAAACATTGTCTTTGACATCCACGTCCAATGTCAAACCTTTCTAGGACCATTCCAAAATACCTTCACGGAGAAAACAAACAAGACCAAACCATAGACTACAGTACTATACATTTGAAAAGAAACCATGTCAATTATTGACCCTCTGCAACTGCACCGGTTCACACACCTGCACACAAATCAGAGTGTGTGCAGGTGTGGAAGAGTTGCATTGTGGGATACATCTTTGGGTCCGTTGTAGGAAAGAAAAAAGGGCTGGGAGTACATTAAAAAGAGATCAGTGTTTATAAAGGTAAACCGGTGCTCCAATATGTCATGTCACTAGCACTGGTAGTCATACATTTGAATCAGAATAAGTAATAGGGACTATAACAAAATATCGTTCAGTAAAGAGGTCTTGTGTATAAATTGTAGTATAATTATTATTATTATCTAAGAGGTGAATAGGTGTTGGACTTTGTAGCGCCAAAAATCGTAACTGAGGCGATATATCAAGGACACTTTGCTACGAGAGAGGTGGCTTGTGCTATTCCTTAAACGGCCGTGCTGGTGATACACAAAGCAATATGTTTGTTGACGTATGGATGTATAACAGTTCATTGGGCTACAAAAAATATATATATTTCTTTAAGAAGAAACAGTTCTGTATAGTAAAATAGTTGAAATTCAGACAGAGTCAACGCTACTTTTCAAGCATAACAAATGGTCACTTTTGTCGCTGTAATGATATGGGTGGGGGGTGGAGTGCATGGATGTTGGTACGTACGTACGTATGTTCCATACATCAATGTAAAGTTGAGTGGTTCAGTCGTGCCATTATCTTTTCATCTCCAGAATGTTAGTTAGATAGTGGAAATACAAAGAGAAAACACACACACACACACACACACACACACACACACACACACACACACACACACACACACACACACACACACACACACACACACACACACACACACACACACACACACACACACACACACACACACACAGATGAACAGTATCGGTCCGTTGCACAAATGAAAAGGCAGACAGAAAAAGAAGTAGACTGAAGAGTGGGTGTCACCAACGGGGGACATGTCCATCACTTTGTTTCCCCTTGCGGAGAGGAAGGGCCCAGAAGTGAGGACCTGGGGGACACCTGGAAAGAGTTGACAAGTGAAGTGTTATCTAGAATCACTACAAACAGCATATAAATGTGAACCTTTTAAATTTAGACTACATTTTTGGAAGTAGGATAACGCTTTATTATTTTTGTTTCGATGTGCATATATATGAGTGAGTGAGTGAGTGAGTGAGTGAGTGAGTGAGTGAGTGAGTGAGTGAGTGAGTGAGTGAGTGAGTGAGTGAGTGAGTGAGTGAGTGAGTGAGTGAGTGAGTGAGTCGAGCGAGCGAGCGTGCGTGCGTGCGTGCGTGCGTGCGTGCGTGCGTGCGTGCGTGCGTGCGTGCGTGCGTGCGTGTGTGTGTGTGTTTGTTGCATTTGCAGACACAAGCATGTTTCTGGAGTCTACCAGTACGCACAGGGGAAGGGGGTTTTGCAAAGTTCAGGTGTGCATAGAGCAGGACGGCGATGTCGTTCTGGCTGGCCTCCAGGGAAATGGACAGTGCTGTGCTGCCATCCTACAGGAGAAGCACCCAATAGAAAGATGTTGAAACCTTGAAGGGGGGTCAAGCACCTTAAAGGGGGTTGAAGATACTTAAAGAGGGTTTAAGGGCCAAATAACAGCTTCAGACATTTGGTTTCTGATCACAATTTGGCACATTTTTGCACACCTGCTTCGAAACACGTTGTTTTAACCCGATCCACCTCTGCCCGTTATATCCACGTCCCCGCGATAAGCAGATGCTTCCTAGTAACTGTTTGTTTTTACATTCAGGACCTTTATGACACCTTTCAAACCATGAAATAATGCATTGTCGGAGCTACTCTAACTATAGGGTCTACAAATCAAACTGTCTTGACCAGCGCTCCCATGGCTGGAGATGGAGACATTATAGAAACCCTGTATGATTATAAGTGTGTGTGGGGGGGGGGGGGGGGGTTATCTGGCTTACGTTGTCCGTGAGCGTGGCGTTGCAGCCCGGCGCGGACAGCAGCTGCCGCACGATGTCAACGTGGCCATGCTCACAGGCGCACATGAGCGCCGTCGAGCCATCGTCGTCGCGCACGTTGACCTGCGCGCCGCAGGACAGCAGCGCACGCACCATGTCCCCGCGGCCATGGCTAACCGCTAGCATCAGTGCCGTCTGGCCGGCCTGGACAAACAACAACACAAAACAACACACGCACGCACGCACGCACGCACGCACGCACGCACGCACGCACGCACACGCACGCACGCACGCACGCACGCACGCACGCACGCACGCACGCACACACACACTCACACACACACACAAACTGGAATGAGTGCATGCTATTGTCGCAGAAACATTTCACTGCACATGCTGAATGACAATGTGACAAATAAAAACCTTTGAATCTAATAAAAACGAGTATTTAGTATCTCAAGATTCCTCTCCAGGGATAACACAATTCAATTAATGTTATAGTTATTCTTTATCTTATGATTCAGGTAAGATAAGCTGCTGGTAATAGTTAATGCGCTTTTCAATCAGCCACGTACAATTTGCAAGAACATAAACAATAACCGGCCAAACGATTTTAAATGAAAGATGTATGCAGATGATATTCTGCTGACTTTATCGAACCCAGTCCGTTAAGTGCCAAAAGTTTCTGGAATAAATTAAATCTTTCAACTCATTCTCAGGCTACAAAATCAACAACCAGAGAAAGAGTGAAGCAACTCTGGAACATTGCCAGCACACCTGAGTACTGCTCCTTTTGCCTGGAAGCCTGGAAGAATTTGAGGTATTTAGGGGAAACCATCAGATCCCAGACTTCCAGAATTTGTGACCTTAAAGTGGAAATGAAGCAATGAGAACTGTGACCATTTTTTGGTTGCTTTTTCATTTTTGAAAATACATGTATTTTCATTAAACCTGAAATTCAAGTAGTTTCACTGGAAAATGACAAGTTGACAACGACTTTCGCCACTAGGGCGCGGCCATGTTTTAAAAAAGCAGGCGTGACGTCATCAGAATGGTTGGTGCTTTCAGATAACCATGGCAAATCTTGGAAGAAGAATTCATTTTGTGTTGACCCTGGCTGTTCAAACGAGTATTATCGGGTAAAAGAGTGGTAAAATAGTTCATTTCCATGTTATTCCTGTACAGAAGCCAAAACTGCTCCAAAAATGGTTAATTGCGTTGAAACGCCTCAGCCCCCCAAAGGGACCAGGGCAGAGAGTATGTAGCGACGTATGTAGCGACCACTTTAGAGGCTGATTACGTTGAAGAGGGAGCTTTTGCTGAAGATGGGAGATTTGTTCGCCGTCCCACCAATCGCCTGAAGCCAGATGCTGTGCCAACAATTTTTAATTTTAGTGGCTATATAGTGCTGGAGACACGGACAGACCTGTCACATCGGACCCGGGCGCTGCTCTTTTGCGCAGAGAAAGAGCGCAGAAACGCGCTTGCCAGGCAGAGGAACGAACAGTAAACGTATAGCTTCTACTACTAGAGAAACAGAGAAATGAGTACACTCACTGTTTGAAGATTGTCTTGTTTGCAGACTAGCTCGCTCCATGCTCTTGATAATTTCTAATCCATCGCAAAAATAATCCATTGTTATTGGAAATAAATGGCACGACAATTAGTTGTATCATGAAATGATGTGGTAGCCCAGCTGCTGCACCCGTTTACTACTTTTCATTGCTGTAAATAACATTATCTCCTCCACATTATCTCCTCCATACATATACATAGGCCTATACATATACATAGGCCTATATACATATACATGTATATACATATATATGTTTATATATGTATGTTAGAATGAGTAGCGTAGAGTAGCGTAAAGTAGGCAAAGCCTGTCATGAGTAATTTACATTCTAACTGACAGAATATCACCGAAGCGGACGTTCACTTTATTTCAATATGCCTACGCAATTTCTGTTGATGTTTGTTTTTGTGTTTGTAAAAGAACAAGGGCCGCCGTAATGTATCCTGTAGGCATATCAGAGACAGGACTTTATTCGATTTAACTTCCTGTTCAGTCGCAATAACGTGTTTGGATGTTCTCGCCGAAGTGCATAACTTGTGGATTACCGTGTTCTGAAAATGCAGTTGCATGAATTGGTGAATAAACTCGGTGGTGCGAACTTCTAATGTGTGAGTAAGAGGTTTCTTTTTGTCATGGAGTAGTATCGATGATTGCATTTGTTTCGCTCAATTAGAAGTGTAAACTATTAGCAGATCCTTGCGATCCTGTTGTGGGTACAGCTGGGTAAAGCTAGTTACAGTATTGTTATGCTATGCTGGTACTGTATCGCAGCTTCTACCATGATAATAGCCTACATTGCAGAATAACTGAGTATGGGTGTAAAAAATTGTGTAGTCTCAGGTGATCAGTCTAGTCCCCTACTCCCTCCGCACAACCTATGAAGACTGTGTTATGGCGCTTTTCCACTACACCTTTCCAGCGCGACTCGCCTCGACTCGCCTCGACTCGCCTCGGTTCTTTTTGCGTTTCCACTAGGGAAAGTACCTGGTACCAGGTACTATTTTAGTACCTGCTCTGGTGAGGTTCCAAGCGAGTCAAGCCGGTACTAAAATGTGACGTCGACACACTGCTGGCCGCTGATTGGTCAGAGAGTGTCGTCACTCGTCTCATCTTCGGCTTCATACTGCTGTACTGTACGGCTTCCCAAAACTCTCCTGTACTTTTGCTGTTGTGTTTTGTCTCGGCCGCCTGCAGCCTTTTCTGACTATCTCTCTTTTGCTTTGTTTGGTGACAAAAAAGCCACAGAACGAGCAGCAAGTACAACCACTGCCTCCATGTCCCTCCATTGGTTTGTGTTTGTGTCGCGCATAGAACATCCCTTGTGTCACGCAGTTTCGCACCGCCGTGCTATGACGACCCCGCCCACGTTGAGTAGGTACTTTTTGTAATGGAAAAGGAACGTGGCCGAGGCGAGGCGAGTCGAGTCGAGGCGAGTCGAGGCGAGTCGTGCTGGAAAAGTGTAGTGGAAAAGCGCCATTAGTGTACCTGCTGTTTATTGGGCGCTCCAGTGTTTCGGCTCGGATGTCCCTCAGCGACGGTTCTAGGCCAGTTTGCCGAAACCCAGTTTGCCGACTCCCAGTTCGCCGACTGGTTATGTGAATGGGTGTAGGCCTATCACATAGCCTAGTCGGCACACGAAAAACCCACATTGCCGACAATAATAAAACTAGTTACAATAGTATGTCGTTTCTTTTATGCATAGCGCGAAGCGCATCATGAATCGCGGCTTCTTCGATGTATTTCCCCCAAAATCAAAGCAGTGGAAGTCGCGCTTATCTGGGAGGGGTGACTACAGACTAGTTTATAAGGGGTAACATGGATTGTTTTCTCTACCACTTACCATTTGGTTAAGATTAATATTACATTGCTGACAAACTATTTACTCGTATTTTATAATGGATGGACCAGTTGTTTTTGCGTATGAAAAAGACATTAGAAAACACAGGTATCTTAGACAATAGAAACAATTTATTAAAGTAAGATTTTCCATAGTTTATTATTGTCGGCAATGTGGGTTTTTCGTGTGCCGACTAGGCTATGTGATACACCCATTCACATTGCCATTCGGCAAACTGGAGTCGGCAAACTGTTCAGATACCTCAGCGACAGCATTGCAACCTCTAACACGTCTCGCTCTTAGGCCCTGTCCACACGAACCCGGGTATTTTTGAAACCAAACTTTTATGAACCGCGGTTAAATTTTTTTTTGCGTCCACACCACCGGTTTCATAAAAAATAACTCCGTCCACACGAGACCGCAAATCCGCCTCAAACGTGCATTCCAAAGCAGTAGGTGGCGATAGCACTCCAAACAGGAAGGCCATTTAGCCAATCACAAAGGCTGGAAAAATATTCATACCGGAAAAACAACAATGGCGAAACCGAAGCCGGACAGATTCCTTCGTGTGGACGGACAGTTACTCATGAATTTAAAATAAGAAGAATTCAAGAAAATGTGGATTGGGAGTCGTGTCAGTCCAAGATGATAATCTGATGATCTGATGATAGTCAAGTGATACGTTGGTCTCCATGGATACTACTTATACTGTTTACCGTCGCACAGTGTGACGTCAACACAATGTCGACCAAGGAACCAAAAAACTGCGGTTTTCCCGTCCACACGTGACTGCTGAAACCGGAGTTTTCGAAAAGTTCACCCTGGACTCCGGTTACAAAAAACTCCGGTTTCAGGAGCCGACAACTGCGGTTACGTGTGGACAAACTGCGAAACCGTGTAGAGAAACACACGGTTTCAAAAAAACCGGGTTCGTGTGGACGGGGCCTTAATGACAGCATTTGGCACGTCGGATTGGACGTGATACATCTGTTATCTTTGATGAGATGTCCCAGGTTCATTTCATGGCAGCAGACACTCTCCATGTCAGTGGACAGAGGGACACAAACCCCACATAAGCACCACCGATTGTTTCCTGTGCGCTCAGATACGTCTCTCTCGCCTTCATATATTTCTCCTCCATATTCAGGCTCTGTTGGGGCACTAAAACTCCCACTCCTCTTACATGGCTCAAAAGCATAGGCAATTGAATGGCTGCCCTCTCATTGGTGGGTCTATCCCATTCGTCAATATACCATTTTGTTGAGGCAGTAAGCTATCTGTGAGGCTGTGAGCCGCTATGTAGAATATTACCAACCATTCTCGTGACGTCATCGTATTCTGAAAACAGAGATGGCGGCGCACATGGCTGAAAACGTTATAATTAATGCAACTTGTTTGTGCTTTATTCTGAATAACGGGTCATATTTCCGAATTGATTTGTATTTATGGTATATTTAAATATTTAATTAGTGCTATAGACATGTTTTATTTTTTTGCTTCATTTCCACTTTAATGTCCCTCAACCATTAAGAACGATCCAAGATGATCATCAAAATTTGAACAATTCTCCCACTGTCTTTGTGTGATAGTGTTGAGTTATAGACATTTATCTGTTCATTTTATCTGTTCTCGCGCTACATATTCTGCAAGCTTGTTTCAAGAGATTGATGCTTTTATTTTCTAGCTTCCTGTGGGAAGACAAGAGGCCCAGAGTAAATCATATAAACGCTCTCAAAGCTAAGCTCCAACAGGTGGACTAGGTGTCCCGGATGTACCGGATCTGTCATGAAATTGTCAGTCGAGACTCCCACTGTCATGGGGCTGTAACAACATATTGACAAAGGGAACCTGGGAATGGCTCTAGAAGGAACTAATCATGGAAAAACGGCATACAGATAAAGAAAATGCACAGGGTATAGTTCGCCCCTGTCAAACTCTAAAGAATGGACCGCAACCTAACAGATCAATACTGGCACGGATGCGGAAAAGTGGGAACTCTCATCCATATGTTATGACACTGCCCTGCCGTTGATTCCCTGTGGAGGGAAGTGGCACATATGCTCACGGGGATCCTAAATGTCAATTTTCGGTCCTTGCTAGGGACCTGCATTGAGAACATTTAAAGGGAAACCATCAAAGAGTGATTTCCCTTGCCAGCCTCATGGCAAAACATCTCTTCTGGAAGGTGAGACCTGGAAGGTGAGGAAACACCCCCCCGCTTCTACAGAGGAACGTCGCTGGGGGGTTGGCTCCATCTCTGAAGCATGGGCAAGGCTATGTCCATCCTCAGCGACCTCGATCCAGACCCAAGTAAGTTATGGGACGCAGGAACACAGATACTTCTTGGCTGTATCATCAGTGCTCAGGGCTTAGTAGGCCCGCCCATTCTATGAGTTTCAACATAAGATCTTGCTAACTACAGAATCTATTCTGATTGGCCATTCGAGTGTTTACATAACCATCTGTCTTTCTATCTGTGTGTCCGTCTATCCATCTAGAATCATCCACAGGGGCGGTGACATGTCACATGTATGCAGCCCAGTTGAGGGCCCCCCCAAAACCCCCCCCCCCCCCCCGAATGTAGGTCACCGTTGTTGTCTTTGTAATTGTCGTCATTGTTGTTGTTTGTGTTGTCTATTGCTGTAGATTCTGTAGTTATTGTCACTATTTTAGTTGTTTGTGTGCTGTGTCTTTATTGTTGATGCAAAGAGAAATAAAAAAATTGAAAACTAAAAGTGTGAGTAGAAAAATCCCTCTGATATAAATAAATTTGATTTTATTCATAAAACACAAATGTGTGGTTCCCTTGTTCTGCCAAGCTCCAGTTATTAGGACCATATCATCATTTAAAAGGTGCAGTAACAGTTTTGAAACAGAAGGGGGCGTACCTGGCTGGCCTTGGCATTAACATCGCCTGTCCTGAGCAGCTGCAGGACTGTGTGGAGGTCGCTGTCAGAGTGGAAGGCAGCCAGCGCTGTCAGCATGATGGCAGTGTAACCGGCCTTGTTCTGTTTGTCAGCGTTGCACATGCCTGAACGGAAGATAGGGCAATTGTTTCTGGCAAGAAAATACAACATCAGCACTGTGCTGACCTGTCCGACCGGCAGTGTTACCATCAACAGGACAAGAAGATAAAAAATAGGTTGTCAAATACATTGTATTATCTTTCTTTCTTTATTTTCCATAAGCTATCTGTTGCAATATACATAATATTTCTCTCTTTCTATCTACCCATACAATCTCTCTATACTCGCTCTTATTATTTTCCTCTCCCTCTACTCCCTCTTATTTGCCCCCCCCCTCCTCTCTCTTCCTCTCTCTCTCCCTCTCCCTCTCCTTTACTCTCTCTATCCTCTACTCTCTATATGTTACTTTCTCTGCACTTTCTCTAACTGTTCTAACTTCTCTTTCCTACTCTCTCTTTCTCTCTCGCTATACACTCTGTCTTTCCTTGAACACTTTATACTCTCTCTCTCTCTCTCTCTCTCTCTCTCTCTCTCTCTCTCTCTCTCTCTCTCTCTCTCTCTCTCTCTCTCTCTCTCTCTCTCTCTCTCTCTCTCTCGTCTCTCTCTCTCTGTCTCTCTCTCTGTCTCTCTCTCTCCCTCCCTCTCCTCTCTCCTCTCTACTCTACATAGTCTCTCTCTCTCTCTCTCTCTCTCTCTCTCCTCTCTCTCTCTCTCTCTCTCTCTCTCTCTCTCTCTCTCTCTCTCTCTCTCTCTCTCTCTCTCTCTCTCTCTCTCTCTCTCTCTCTCTCTCTCTCTCTCTCTCTCTCTCTCTCCCTCCCTCTCCTCTCTCCTCTCTACTCTGCATAGTCTCTCTCTCTCTCTCTCTCTCTCTGCAGATGTCTCACCGGTGTCCAGCAGCAGTCTGACCACGGGGAAGTTGGAGTGGGACACGGTGTAGTGCAGCGCCGTGTTCCCGTTGCCGTCGGCCATGTTGATCACAAACTCCAGCAGCTGGGGCGAGCAGGAGGCGAAGGCGTCCATGTAGAGCCGCACCAGGGCCGGGGCCGCCGCCTTGTGGCAGGAGACGCGTAGCCACTCCTGAAGGACGCTGGTGTAGGCCGCCCTCTGGACGGGGCACAGGAAGGAACACACGCTATTACACGGAGCTACAATAACTCATATACAAGGAGGAGAGTACAAGGAGTAGAAGGCCTACCAACGCCTTCTTCTGAAATGTTAAACTTAACTAACACAATTAAAGTTTTAGGATGTAAGCTTAAGTTGAATGGAAGCAATGGGCAACTTTGGTGTGACTGTATAGTGCTGCGTTGTCTTTTGTTTTGGTTTATGCTGGCTTGTTATTGCACATGATTCATTCAGCCTGACTGACCCCACAGGACCCGCTGCTTACCGCGCCCTGCTGACTGAAGGCATTGGGGTCTCCCAGGGACTTCTGCAGGGTGTGGAGAGCTGCCATCAGGTTGTCACTCATTTCCAGCCTGCCGCAAAAAAAACAACAACAATGCAAATTAACTCCTGAACAAAAAGGAAAATACATACAACAAAAACCAACACATGCCGGATAACATCTCGCCTCTAGTTCCATCTTGAGTTAATAGGCTTTGGGACGGGTCTCAGGTTACCTGACGGGCTGCTGGCCGGCGGCCGGCTCATTCTGCGCTGAGGACGATGTCGGCACGGTAGTCTGCGGCGTAGCCTGTGCGGAGTTTGATTCGTCGGCTACAAGCTGAGGGGTCGGAGCGCGCGCTTCTGATTGGACGACGTACTGAGAGCGCTCGCCGCCGTCTGTGATCTGGATTTGACCGGCGACGAATGCCGTGGAACACAGCGTTTCCACGGCGACGGACTCCGGGGCGAGTGTCCCCGGCGTAATCTCTCTCTCTCTGGTGTCCTCCTCTGCCGCTGTGGGTCTGGCCGGGGCGTTGTCCGGGGCGACGGTCTGGGACGGGGGGGGACTTAGATTAAGCTCGGCCACCTGTGGTTCGCTCTTTTGCACCACGTCTAGGCACGCTTCTGGGGACTGCCGGGGGCCAGGCTGTGTTTCTGGGTCTGCAGAGGCGAGCCGGCTGGTGGTCTGTGGAGCTTCAGGAGCTGGAGCCGGTGGTCTGACGGCAGCGTGACCTGGTGGAGGGTCGGTTTCCTGGGCATGGGGATTGGAGACTGGGGTCGTGGCTGAAGTTTGGAGCTGGTGCTGGACAGCCGACTCGGGGAGTTTTTCTCTGGCTTCGTGATACTCGCTTGAGTCACTCTCCTCCGAGCTCTCGCTGCTGCTGTCCTCGGAGGAGGTGGACTCGTATCTGCGAGAGATAAGACAGCGGTTAGTCATCCACCGAAGGTCTCTTGTGATTCACTCGCCACAGTTCAACGCTGCACATTAGTTGGGGAACTTCCTTGAATTTGTTGACTTGAAGCCTCATTACTGAACTTGCACATTCTCTATTATCAAGAGTTATGCTAGGATGCTACGTCCCTCGCTCTGTTATCTACTGAATGACCCTTGACCCCTCTAATGAATACCAGCAATAGCAGATGTTACAGTCACAGTGCAATTCAAGATAATTCATAAAAAATAAAAGTTATAAATAAAATGTAAAAGTTACTCCTGTATGTTAATACAGGATATTAACATCCAAGTTCTGAGATATTATTGGTGTTCAAAGATCTAATCGGTTGATTCTGGTATCAATCGAATTGTTATAAATCTTTTGCATATTGGGCGTAATGGCGATCCAGTGATTCTGTATTGTCTGTCACCTACCCCCCGTTGACTCCAATGAACTGGAGGTTTTTCTTCAAGGAAGGGGACCCAGGTTCCCCCTCTGCTTTCCGCTTCATAATCGACCTCAGAGACAACTGGGAAGAGGCTGGAGACACAAGACCATCGTCAAAATCCACACCTGAAATCATCCATATCTTCAATATGGTATACAGGTGATCTAGAAGGTTCTCCGGTTACCTGTTTGAGGAAGCCCCTCCTGGGGATGGGCTGCGTCAGTGACTGTGGGCTGGGCCCTCTCTGCATCTCTCAGATGCAGTAATGGCGGCTGATTGCCAGACGTTCCCATGGCCATGGCAGGTTTAGCGACAGGAACTGAGGTGGACAACTCGCTTCTCAGAACATCTCGCACCTGCTTGGAGCTCACGGCGATCGGCAGCTCAACCGGAGCATCTGGGGTGTTAAGAGAATGTAAAGAAACGATATGTTATCAGGCGGCAAGTGCCAGTTAAGGTACACCCATAAAACAATAGAATGCATGAAAGATATGCACGAAAAAAAAGCCAGTAGGTCATAACCACCTTCTGAAGGGATCACTTCCACATGTCCTCGGTGGTGACCCTCGTGTGCGACGTGCGGTGTGGGGAGGGAGGCCGGGCTGCAGCTCTCGGCTCGGATCAGCGTTCCCACCTCGGTGACGGTCGGCTGCTCCAGGGTGTACACCTGGACCCCCACGGTCCTCTGCTGCCTCTGCTCGGGGTGCTGGGTGAAGCTGACCAGCGTCTGCAGGCTCTGGTCCTTGGGCTCCCGCCAGCCGACACTGGTGGTCCTGACCGGGTGCTCAGCGCGCAGGACCTGGGTGGGTCTCTCTGCCTGCTGCCGCGCAGCGTGGAGGTCCTCCGCCGCCTTCCTCAGCGCCTCCTCCAGCCTGCCCACCTGGCCCCTCAAGGCGTCCGTCTCCGGGAGCAGCCCCAGGTCCTGCTCCCGGACCCCGACCCCCGCGTGCCGAACCGGCGGCCCCTCCTCCGGCCCGACCCCGACGGTACGCACCTCCCTGGCGGCCCCGGGCCGCGCCCCGCCCACAATCACCGTGTCTTCGATCTCGCACCCCGAGTCCGGCTTGGAGGCGTCGCGGGGCGTCGTGGGTGACACCGGCCCCCCCTCGGGCTTGGGGCTCGTCGGCGCCGCGGCGCCGGCCCCTGCGTTCGCCTCCTCTTCGGGGATGTCGATGTACAGCTCCCCTCTGGGGCGGCCCCTGCTGAAACCCAAGCTGTGACCCAGGAACTTCTGGCTCTTCAGCTGCACGCTCAGCTGCCGTTTCTCCTCCTGCAGCACCGAGATCTTGACCTGCAGCACCGGGATGGTCTTCACCTGCTCCTCCAGCTCCCGGATCTTCCGCAGCGCCACCGCCATCTGCTCCCGCACGTGCGACAGGTGGGCCGGGGTGGGCGACACCGGGGTGGACAAGCCTGAGCTCATGGGCGTGTAGGAGCCGCCGCCCTGGGCGCGGTTGAAGCTGTGCGCGCTGCTGATGGAGGTGTTGGAGCCCGCCATGCTGCTGTGCATGCTGCCCAGGTTGGAGAAGCGCCGGGCCTCCTTCTCCTCCTCCAGCTTCCGGCGGGCGTCCAGCAGGGTCTTCTCCACTCGCGCCGTGCTGAAGCTGGGCCGCTGGTTGCTGTGGAAGCCCGGGGCGCAGTAGGAGAAGGAGGAGTGGCGGCTGTCCACGCTAGTGTTGGAGCAGAGGGACTCGGTGGACGTCCACCAGGAGCCGGTGTAGCCGTGGCCGCGCGGCAGGGAGCCGTAGCGCGGCCGCCGCTGGTTGGGCACCTTCTTGATGGTGTTGCCCTTCTCGATGTCGTTGACATACTTGAGGAAGTCCAGGTCCAGACGGTAGCCGTAGGGGGTCTCGACGGAGTAGGGGGCCTCCTGTTCTTTCCCGCGCAGGACGGGGGGAGTGGGCGAGTTCAGCTTCCCTGTAAAGGAAGGCGGAGGGGGGAGAGGAAATCGAGGTTAGCTACAAAGGAAATCTGTGACTAATCTCAGACTCAGACGTTTTATCTGTTTTGGGGATCCTGTTGTACACTGTGTACACTGTGTACACTGGGAGACAAGCTAAATAAAACAAGGAAAATAAGGAGGTGGATGGGAGTGGAATAACAAGGAGTCCAATCCACAAGACTTAAGTTTTCCCACGATAACAGGAGAGACATCTAAGAAGAGAATAGGCTGAGTTTTAAAATAAATAAAGGGTTAGGGTGAGAATGAAGTGGGAGGGTTGATTCTGGTAATTAGGAAGACATTGACGATGAGCACGAGGTTTTAATTGATAAATGTATTTCCCAGTTGGGAGATGAGGGATACAAAGAGGGGGGGTACCTGGGAAGCTGGGGTCCATATGCAGCACCTGAGCCATGATGAGCCGGAGGTGGCCTGTCACACAATCAACCACCGCCTCTCACCTGGGGAGGACCACAGATGCACAATGAATGAGCCAACGTTACAAACAAACAGCAGCGGCACATCCAACGTGGGTAGATTACATTAGATTAGAGAACGTTATCACCCAATGACATTTTCAGTGGATCTTCATTATCATGTTTTCTTTATGGATCTCCGATAAAAACATTTCCGCCTAACCCTAACCCTAACCCTAACCCTAACCCTAACCCTAACCCCCCCTGTCCCAATAAACGCACAGAAACAATCCCGTGCTTACATGCCACAGGCGATACAGCCATGAATGGACTTCTCTTTGTGCTCTCAGCGATAGTTTATTGTATCGCTGCGCAGCTCTCACTCTTCCCCGGGCCCTATCTCTCCTCTCCCCTCAGCTATATTTCTCCCGGCACAGTGACGTGGACTCTTCGTGTGTTTGTTTCTGTTCTAAGTATTCAGACTAGAGAAGTTACAAGGGAAAGTTTCCTGGCAGCTTAATCCAGCGCAGGCCCACCGCGGCTGCCAGTTACAACCTTATTAGGAATCATTTGTGCGTAGGCTTTCTTCTACAATTTAGGGCTTGCGTACACTCTTTCCCCTTTTTCTCCTCTCCCACACTTCTCCTAGCTCATCGTCTTGCCTCTCGAGCCCTCCCGCACTTCTTCTGTTTCGCAGGATAACTAATGCCACAGTTGGCTTCCTCGACCCCCCCTGCTTGATGTCAGCTGAGGATCAGGAGGTTACGGTCGGCCCTCTGAATGTCCCACATCCTGCCAATTTCGTCTCCGTCCCTCGTGAAGGGATCCCTCCATCCCCTCTCCACACTTTTTGTATCGAAAATATAAACCGTGACCTGCCACTATTTTCCTTCTTCTCTTTCTCTCACCAGGAGAGATGTCCTTCCAGTGAAGGTGCGCCGCCTACAAAGCGAGGCCTGTTGAGTCTATTCCCCCTCCTGCAAAATATGTTCGTCTCCGTCCCTCGTGAAGGGATCCCTCCATCCCCTCTCCACACTTTTTGTATTGAAAATATAAACCGTGACCTGCCACTATTTTCCTTCTTCTCTTTCTCTCACCAGGAGAGATGTCCTTCCAGTGAAGGTGCGCCGCCTACAAAGCGAGGCCTGTTGAGTCTATTCCCCCTGCAAAATATTAACTTCCCAGGTCACTGGGTTTGTGGGAACCAAGGATGCGATGTTTGAACTATCTCCAGCAGTACCGGTTGGAGCGCCGCTATAGCGATGATTATATTGACTTAACGTTATGATATTGATTTAACGTTTTCCCCTACAGAGTTTGAGGCCATGGTCGGCTTACTTCAGTTCGTGCAGATGTTCTTCCTCCATCAGAGCAAGCGAACTCTCTCTCGCCCTCTCCCAACTGCTCTATCGCTACATCTATCTGACTCCCTTTATAACTCTCTCGCTCTGTTTAATCTATCGTTCGCATTCTCACACTCCATATCCCTACATCTATCTGACTCCCTTTATAACTCTCTCGCTCTGTTTAATCTATCGTTCGCATTCTCACACTCCATATCCCTCTCTCTCCCGCTCGCTCTCCCACTTTCTCCATCCCCCTAAATTCATCTCACCCCTTTATATCTCCCTCTCTCTCTCCCCCCTTTAGCTCTCTCCACCGTCACTGGACATCTTGTGACTCTATGGTCACCCACTGCTCATTTGTGGAAAGTAGGGCACTTGGAAACACTGACTGAGTTCACTTGGTATTTCTGAAGTCCTCCAGTTGGTTTTGATATCTGGGCGCCAGCCTCTCTATCAGTGGTCAGTCAACACTCTCTCTCACAGTGACACACACACACACACACACACACACACACACACACACACACACACACACACACACACACACACACACACACACACACACACACACACACACACACACACACACACACACACATACATAGCACAGACACACGCACAAACACACACCCCGCAAATACGCACACACAATAACACCAACAAATACACACACAAACACCTGTACAGGCACACACAGATACACATACACACACCTCAAGGACAGATTTGTGAAAAAGCAGAGGCGGGAGAAGCACAAGGATGTAAATGACTGTGTGGAATGCAAAGCTATAACTGTGGCGCTTACACCAGCCTTTGAATTAGGAGCGTGTGTCCTAGCTGTGACAGGCAGCTAACACATTATAAACCAGGAGTGGCATGCGAGGCAAACCTTCTCGGCAGACTGTACATGTGCGATCGCGGCTGCAGGTTTATAAATAAAGTATGCACGTATGTGTTTCTTTATCACGGTATGGAATGTGTTACAGAGTGAGAATACAGAGTGGTGTTCAAAGTATGAGAAAGTGAGAAAGGACAGAGAGTTGGGCGGGAGCAGAGAGTGTGTGTGAGAGAGAGAGAGAGAGAGAGAGAGGGATAATGTATGTGTATATACACTATGTGTGTGAGCGCATTAAAAGAGAGATAGGGGGAATGAGAGGGTAAGTGTACACCAGGATAGATGCTATGTGCTTTTTAATCACACCTAAAAGCAGCGGTAGAACTGTTGTAACTACATGTTGTTGTCTTCTGTTAGGGTGTCCCTCTATCTCATGCCTTGCCGTTGAATCGTCATATTCAAAGTTATATCTCCTATCCAACTTGCTATTGGCTGAAACCAGGTCACCAAACCAACCTCCCATCCAACCAGAATAAAGACCTCTCTGCCATCGGCCATAGTGGGCTTCTTGTGTGATTCAGATATATGCATGCATGACTGTTTGCGTGGGCGTGTATGTGTGTGTGTGTGTGTGTGTGTGTGTGTGTGTGTGTGTGTGTGTGTGTGTGTGTGTGTGTGTGTGTGTGTGTGTGTGTGTGTGTGTGTGTGTGTGTGTGTGTGTGTGTGTGTGTGTGTGTGTATCCCTCCATCTCTGCTCTGCCAAACAGGGTTTCTTTTCAGATGACAGCGAACAAAAACCAGTGTTCTGGGGTCAAGAGGACCGTCACACTAACGTACCTCGCCTCCTACCCCCCACCCCCTCCTAATACCTCCCCAGCCGGCTTCATCAAGGCCTCACAGCCCGTCCTAGACCTCCCCCCCTTCCCCCGGGCTGTCCTTCGGCCGCATTCCATACTGACTGAAAGTTAATTAGGAAAAATATCCACCGCAACGACCGTACTCACCACTCCCTCCCTAATGGTTCAGGAAGGATTAGTGGGTACGGTTGTTGTGGTGACCGTCATTAAGATAACAACCACCCTCAGCCAAGTGGGAAAAATCTCCCAGCTTTCTTGCGGAATTTCACCGAGGCATGCCCCCTTTTAGTCGGTCCCACTCGGGATTCTGAGGGTCCCCCGAGTTCAATGAGGCTGACCGTACGAAGAGACAAGCGCAGAAGGCTTCGCCCATAATGAGTTGTGTTTTTTTTTTTGTATTTGCGCCATGTTGGTCTTTTTTTAATGTCGATTCTAATGCTCGTACACACTTGATTACATAGCTGCTTTAATCCGTCTTGCTGTGCGTGCAAAAGTTGTGTTGTTTGTCTTCGAGCTCGTTTGCTAAAGAGGCTAATGTAGCTAAAAATAACAATGACTAGCCAATGACTGTTCTTCCCCGACTCGTCGTGTAGCGATGCCCACAAAGAGACATCACAAGGGCAACTTGTGCGGGTGGTGCACGAGGCACCTCAAACACACCATTCGTCCTTCCCCACAAACAACAGCAACACGTCAGAGAGTTTCACAACCGCCATCACCACGGTGAGCAACGCTGAGTAGTAGCACATCCCCAACATCCCAGAGGGTGAAACAGGGCCGGGTGTAGGGACAGCATCGATCATCGATGTGTTAAGCCCTGAACCTGAACACCTTGGCGTGCTCAAGAAAGGCCCAAGACCCCAAAAATAAAAAAGCTCTTTCAAGGGTCCGTTCATTAAAGGGTGGTCAAGCCATCGCTGCCGTCCGGTATTGGTTTTGCCGTGACGCACACTTGGACATGACTAATGACCAACCGGCTCTTTACAGAGTGCAACAATTTCTTCTTTTATAGATTTTTCCACTGCATTTCCCAGGTCTCCACTACCCCCCCCCCCCCCACTCCATAGGGTTGGGAATGGTTTATGAATTAGGAAATGAGGGCTATATTTTCCGTTTCGTACCAGCTGCTCCCGCTGCAGGGCTCTCCACCCCAGTCTCCTGGCACTCTTCACCCCCTCTTCCTCCTCCTCTCCCCTCCTTCTTCTTTCTTCTTCCCTCTCTCCTTTCCTCCTCTCTTACAGCACCCGCCTGAGGAGAAGGAGACGATGACGTGAGAGACTGCACTGTAATGTCATCAGAGCCAAAATAGAGATCGCCTTGAGCTACAAAACCACATAAACAAGACATAAACAAAACAACGAAAGGACGAAAACACATAAGAGTCATCTTTGGATGTGGATTAACCCCGATGAAATGTTAAGTGACCCCCTGGCTAATGGCGGGGTGTTAACCAGGGTGACTCCTGCAGGGAGAACAGCAGGTTGCACAAGACATGCCAACTATGTATGATCGCAGACGTCCCTGACGTGATCAACATGCCTCCGATTAAAGATGTCACACACAAGCACATGCACACGCACACACACACGCACACACACACACACACACACACACACACACACACACACATACACGACTCAATGTCTGCCAGTGGTGCCACCGAGGGAGAGAGAGAGGAGATCCTGATTCAGAGACACAAGCAGAGCTTCTTCTCATCAGACTGTCTTCTGTGCAACACAAACTCACTGCCCCCCCCCCACAATCTCCCCCCCCCCCCACCATCTCCTCCCAGTGATCCTAATTAATCCAAGCTTGAGGAACCTCCTAGCCGTGGCGTTCAGAAATGTTTCCTACTTTCCCTGTCTATGTGACTCACTCTCTCAAACCTTGTTGTCATAGCCTACTACTGACTACTCCCCAGTCAGTTCTCTAACTCTGAGTCTAGTCCTCCCCAGCAAACAAAAACAACTACTACCTTTTAGGAAGGAGTTGTGCAAGACTGCCTGCTGCAGAGAACGGGAGCATGTGACCTAAAGAGTGAAAAAAAAATAGAAAATATGACTTTTTTTTGGGGCTTGGAGTCGGCCTAATCAGTGCAAGTCAAGCTGATAAGCTGTGTGTTAAAGGGGCCCTCTGTTCTCATGGCAAGGGGCTGCTCACGGCCGCAGCATACGGTCACCGCGGTGGGGCCGACATTTTGTTGAGAGGTTTAGGTTTGGAGAAGCCAGACGACGCTCTCCTTCCCGACCTCTCGACGTAACGATAGTTACGGTGCTGTCATGCTATAATCATGTGT
>OLKM01000772.1:169863-172363 GCA_900291075.1 Melanogrammus aeglefinus
CACAATACCCTTCGCTCCAACACTTTATCTAATCTTTTTGGCTGGGCAATTAGCTGGAATTTTGACTTTGAATCCAAACGATAAGCAGCCTTCAAAGAAAATGAGTAACAACATGTCATCTATACGAGAGTTGTAAACAACAACCATTAGGACAGTACCACTATAGGTGCATGAAATGCAATAAAGTCCTACCACAGCAACGTCAACCCTTTAAATCGCATTATTAAAGGGACAGACAAAAAAATTAATTATGTCTCGTTTGAAGTGAGCAGAGGGCATCAAAGTAACACTGCTCAGCGAACGGACACTCATCAGTTGGATTAGAGTCAACGCACTCAATACATTCGACCTCATTAATAACTAGACATCTAGCCACCGGTTAACCATCGGCCCGGCGTGTGGTCCTAAAGGGCTTTATAAATTGACATTCCTGGGAGCGGAATTCCAATACGCGCCCCTTGGTCTCAATGTTTCAGCCCAAGAAACAAATCACATTCCAGCTTCCTAGCAGCTGGCCGGAACCTGGTGAAGAAGTCCACCCCATCTTGACTCGAACCCACATGATGGAAGAAAGACCATCACTATAGGCTACCCCCACGTAGTATTCTTGATCAAGAGACTTATTGTAATAACCCACTATTTAAAATAATTAAACTACACATTGATTCATGCATGACAATAGATGCCAATTCAGTCACCCTGTCATTAAAGGCTACAACGACTCTTAAGTCTAAACCTAACTTTGCCCTGCAGCCATAAATCTGATATTTTTCTCTCTTACGAAACTTTTTTGGACGTTGATTGGTCTGTTCAGTCCTCAGTCCTGTATGGTGATATGATTTAGTGTATTGATATCAACATCGCTTCACCGCGGGGTGCTGCCTACCCTCTTGGAGTTTAGCTGGTTGTCTCGTGGTTAGGTAAACAAATTTGAGGGGAAACGCGGCAACGAAAATGTGATGAACATCTGGAAGTAATGGAGGCTTGCAGAATGCACGGTCGCGCCCTCTCCCTGGAGTCGCAGCCATCACCGGGGTTGTGATAATACAGCTTTCAAACGTTAAGATGTGTTTTCAAAGAGGATCGATGTAGCCATTCGAAAAACTTTTATGGGCCTATTTAGACGATAAACGCACACGCGTTAAAATGCATGAGCCTTACCATCACTGAATAAGACCGTAGGATATAGCACGACGCGCCGCCTGTGTGACCCTAACCCTCAAATCAATTGAATAAATAAATTCAAAACAAACGAATGGTTCAGTCCAACACATAATCGAGTCTATATTCGATGGGGGTAAAAAATATCGCACACACACAGCAGGCATTGTGTGCGCTCTGATGCTGTGGAGCGCATGAGTTCCTCATCATAAATCTGGACAAAAAAAAACGCGCACTGGACGAAGAATCACCAGACTAAAATAAAACAATGAAATAGGCACTTGTGAAATACTAGCATGCGAGCAAAGAGTATCCAAACACGCACAGACACACACACATTTGCAATTCAATACCATGACTCGTAACGTTTAGACTGGATGATCTTGACAATATAGAATCCGCTAATTCGGACCAAGAGACATGGGCATGACCACGTTGTCTACAAAAGAAACTCTCCCAGCAAACAACATTTTCCTCTAAACCAAAAGGCGAACTGGAAGACTATTCCCAAGGCCAAACACGCGTGTATTCTAGTGTGTTTGTTGTCCTTACCTATCCTCTGGGTATCCTTTTAGTCGCTTCTGCCCATCGGCGCTCACTGACAGGGAGACAAGATGACCGCAGCCAAGCCTCACCGACAGACACACACCCCCCCCCCCCCCCCCCACCCTACCCCTACCGCGGGTCTTAAAGGGCCAGCTGCATACATATGTGGCGAGTAAACGGCTTGATTGAAGAATGTGGGTATGATGCACACAGCCAGCCCTCAACGAGTTATATTGGCCTATGTAGCATTACGACTCGACACGGACATGTTTGAAGAGCAACGCCTCTCTAAAATTGCAATACCGGTATTATGATTTCCAAGAAAACGTTGTCCCCGAATTGAAGCGCGTACCATGACGTCATGGTGGGACAGCCATACCCAATTCAATGTATGATAGTTTTACTTATGGTTGTAATGCATAATGCGAGCAGTTCATAGCCTACATGCTGTGTGGGTGTGGAGGTGGTAGGACAGAATCCAGAAAGTTTAGTTATTTTTCTAGACACATAACGCAACGTTATAGGCCTAGCCTATATTGTAAACCACAATTCTGCAATAAATGTTGAAGAAAAATAAAGAAAACCGCTATTCGAGTAGGCGTAGGCTAGCCTACGTCACAATGGGAATTTGGGGGATTTTTATGAAACACTGTTGGGGGGTAGGAGGGAGGTGGAGTCCTGTACGGGGTCGGAATGACTTTACAGCAGCGCGGACCAGGAGGCTAATGCAAATTGATCCTTAAATTGGATGAATGTTCTAGTGTCCTAAAACATTGGCGGCATCTGGTCTGTA
>OLKM01000772.1:177363-225428 GCA_900291075.1 Melanogrammus aeglefinus
GAAACGTTCACAGTAAAACTCCTGCATGCAAAAGCAAGCGTTTACAACCCTTTCCTATGGTCATAGAAACCAAATCATCCACTGATCATTAAAACACTGTGTGATCATCAGATGGCGTGGGTCAAATAGACAAAACAGCTGCAGCCTTGGCTGTGTTCGGCAAATAAGAAAATATGGTGCAGTACTATTCTGCCCAAAAGGTCCTTGTTAGTGTGCTCCTATACTTGTATTCATGTGATATGTTGGCTAGCTTTAGAGCCCTCCTGTATTAATTTGATATGTTTGGTATACTTGGCTTTGTTAGTGTCAGAGCCAGTGTGATAATGTATATTCATAGCACTCCTATTCTATTGCAATACGTCAGATTAGACACGCTAGCTTATGTTAGCAACAGAGCTACTGTCTGATACTGTAGGTTAGCTTTAGGGCACTCCTATTCTATTGCAATACGTCAGATTATTTTAGCGTCAGAGCTAATGTTGTACTGTATGTTAGCGTCAAAGCACTCCTATTCTATTGCAATACGTCAGATTATTTTAGCATCAGAGCTAGTGTGGTACTGTATGTTAGCGTCAAAGCACTCCTATTCTATTGTGACAATTAGCTCATGTTAGTGTCAGAGCTAGCATGGTACTGTATGTTAGCATCAGAGCACTCTTATTATATTGCAATACGTTAGCTTATCTTAGCATCAAAGCTAGTGTGGTTCTATATGTTAGCGTCAAAGAACTCCTATCCTATTGCGATACGTTAGCTCATGTGAGCTATGTTCGCGTAAGAGCCGGCCCCGTTTGCGCCGAAGCCTATTTCAGTGTGACGCCTTGTGTCAGTGTGACGCCTTGTGTCAGTGTGACGCCTTGTGTCAGTGTGACGCCTTGTGTCAGTGTGACGCCTTGCCTCAAGACGGTGAGAGATCTCCGCTAACTTGGTGATAGACGGCTCCTTGTAGACAAACTCCTGCTCGTCCAAGTCTCCGAAGCGGCAGCCGTAGAAACCCACGCGGAAGTACGTCCCAAACATCCTCTGTGGACCTAAAGAAACGAGGAGGAGGAAGAGGAAGAGGAGAAGAAGAAGAAACAAGGTGAGCAGATCCCGAGTGGGAGAGTAGGGCCCTTATATTGACTGATATCTGTGAACAGCTGCCGCTTTCACAGAGACAATCTAATTAAATGAAAGTATCATCAGGATGTGTGATAAACTGATGGCTAGAGACTCACTGGAGACTCATTGATGTCGGCAACAGCGGAAAAAAAACACAAATTGGGGCGCAAATCAGCAATGCCTGTTTAAGCAATGTGCTGCTTGCAATGAGCAGCAAACAGACCATTGGCAAAATAGCATCTTGTGACTACCATCATGTGTTAGCCAAACCTCAAAACTGCAGATTTATGATTCTGTTTGAGTGAGGGAACTTGAGCGTACTCACCAGCGAAACATTCCACCCATCGAGTAGGCGATGGAACCGCCCAAGAGAGAGAGGAGAAATAAAGACGATTACAACACCTTTCGACACAAGCACACACGAACAACATGAAGTAATTTATCTAATGATGTAGAACATATTCATCCCCACAGACGGGCGAGCAACGAGCGTCATACCTCCCATCCAGAGCTCTGTAAAGGGGGTGAAACGGAGAAGAGAAGGGATAAGTGATTGTGAAACACACATGTTCTGGCGATGCAGCCAGGCGGCCCTAGGGCCACGCCGTAGGGGAGAGGGGGGACCCACCTGGTTGTAGACCTTGTTGAAGGCGTCTTGCAGTTTGCCGTGGACTGCGGCCAGCTTCTTGAAGTCCCTGTTGGCCTCGTGGACGGGCAGCAGGATCTTGTAGACCTCGTTGATGGCTTCATACATGGCAGCCTGAGGGGGGGGGAGAGAAGGGAGAGGGGAGAGCAGGGGATGGGGGAGAGCAAGGGGGTGGAGGGGAGAGCAAGGGGGTGAGAGCAGGGGGGAGACGGTGGAGCGAGGGACAGCAGGAGGAGTTGGGGGAGAGAGAGGAGGGCCAGGGAATGAGGGGGAAAGAGAGGGGAGAGCGTATGGAGAGCAGGAGGGAGAGAGCAAAGGGGGAGAGAGCAGGGGAGAAACAGAAGGGGTGGGGGGCGGCATGGAGCCAGGGAATGAGGATGGTGGAGAGAGAGAGGGGTGAGCAGGGGGGCGAGAGGGGAGAGAGGGCGGTCAATAGACAATAGACCCTCTTCAGCTTTTGGGCCGGCCTCATAACCCAGTGCTCCTTCGAGCGTGGTGGCCGGAGCTGTAAAACCCCTGCCAGCAGGCGGCCAGCATGTCCTGCCCGGGGCAGGGTGGGGTGGGGGACAGGGGGGTTGGGGGTTCATGCGAGAGACGCATACCATATTGAAGGAGGCAGCTGCCTGCTCCAGGAGGCCCACCAGGCCCGACTCGCTGAAGTACTTCCCCGTGCAGATGCCCTCCTCCTCTGGGGACAGGATGTCATCCGACACCGCCGACTCCTCCAGGACGTTGGAGGAAATGTTCTGCGAGGAGGAAAGGGGAGGGGAGGGAAGGGAAGGGAAGGGGGGGGTCAGCAAGAGTAATGAAACACACAGTGAAGTACAGAGTCATAACAATAAGCGCGAGAGGTCTGGCGGGGCAGGGAGTCAGCCATCTGCAGCACCTCTGGAGGCAGCTGGAGCCGTTACTCAACGGAGATCAACAGGAGAAATGTGCCTGGTCTCCCTCAACACCCATGACCAGTCAAGGGTGCGGGGGGGGGGGGTTCAACCTAATCTCTGCTGTTGCAGTCCCGCCATGCCGTTGTAGCAGAACCTCTGGGGAGGACACACCTTGTTTCCTGCGTTTGCTACAGATATTCTCCAGGAGATTGAACTCATTCAGCCACGAGGGAAGGCAGCTTTCAGGAGGGATCTGAAGAAGTGTGTTTGTTCAGTCGACTGCACGGTGTGGATCAGAAGAAACCTTTACAGAGGCCTTTTAGAAGAATGTTGCTTTCCTCACAGACTGCGTTCAGCTTGTCTTCCCATCGGGAAACGTTTACTAGTGCTGGCCGGGTTTCTGCTCGTCGATGTTGTGCTTACAGATTCCCGCCTCCAGCGACATGATTGGCCAAACCAAATATAAAGCGGGGAAAAAAGCGAAATACCCCTTTCACCCAGATTGAAGCAGTTCTGCTCTCAGACTATCATCGTATCAATCTGAACGTCAATCCCCCCCGTGTGTGACAGCCTAACGCACTCACGCATATGCGATTAGCATTAGCACAAACCAACCAATCACAGCGGTGGGGGGGGGGAGGAAGGCTGACCTGGAAGGTGACGCAGCCAATGGGGAGGTAGCGGCAGTCCTCCAGCATGTTGAGGTACTCGGCCACCAGGGCGGCGCTGTGCACCAGGCAGTGGGCCGCCTCTGCGTGGTTGCCCCGCTCAGAGTGCTTGCCGGCCATGTTCTGGAGCCACGTCAGACGCAGGTCCGGAGAGTTCTGGTAGCCCTTGGCGATCCTGGGGAGAGGGGGGTCCGCGAGGAGAGAGGATTGGCGTTTTTGCTTACATAAGACGAGACACGCTGTTTGTTTGTTGTTTATTGAATTTGGTGTGCCAGCAGAATGTCAGGAGGGTCATTTATCAAAGCTTAGAATACGCATAAACAAGAAAAAATATGTTCCTCATGTAATTATATAATATTCAATTATATATTATTCATATTAGAAATATGAAATATGTCCCGTGTGCTCCTGTTGCTTATCAGTGTTGTTCATGCAAGGGAGTGTGTGTGTGTGCACATGTGTGCATGTGTGTGTACGTGTGTGTGCATGTGCACGTTCTTGCATGTGTGCGCGCTCGTGCGCGTGTTACACCGGGATTCCACCGGACGCCTTACGGCCGCGGCACAAAACAGCTGTGACTTCTGCCCGGCGTGCATTTCCACCGGGCGCGTTACGGCAGCGCAGTGCTGCCTTACGATCCAGCCGTAATCACGTGAGATCACGAGACCACGCGATAATCCTAAACCTAATGCACTCACCTCCCACTCCCAAAACTACTGCAATTAAATGCCACGCTTTGTCCTTCCGGCCATTGTCTTATAAAAAGGATGATTTGGTAACTAAAAAGACTTCATGTTGCTGAACTTCGACAATGAGTCTCTGGTCATCCATGTTGCCCACCCTCTGAGACCCTTTGATTGATTGACTGCTGACCTGGGGCCACCGGCCATGACGTAATGATGTTGATGTGAAGTTGTGATAGGCTACATGAGTTGAAAATTGTGTTTTATTTTGAAAATTGACCGGATGCTCTATGGCTTTTACTTTTTCACTTCCTGCCCGGCTCGATCTGCTCTGTTGAAATTGACGCGGTTCAGCAACGGCTCGCGTCAAAAATAGAAATGCTACGGAACGAAAGTGCTGCGGCGTGGCGAGCCGCTCCTGGGACGCTGCTGAGACGTCCTGCAGCTGCGCCCGGTGGAAATGGTCTCATTGATTAGAGCGGAAGCTAGCTGCTGCGGTGACCGCGGCCAAGACGTGCCGCGGCCGTAACGCGGCCGTAACGCGGCCGGTGGAATCAGGCCGTTAGGGGGTGTGCGTGTGCCTGTGTGTGTGTGCATGTGCGTGGGAGTACAAGGGCACTAGGAGTACCTGTACATGAGGTCAATGAGCATCTCTGGGTCGTGCTGGTGCTCCTTCATCTTGACCGTGTCGGTCAGGATCATGTGCAGGTTGAACACCAGGTCCTGGACCTGAGGTCACGGCACAAGAACACAACACCGATCACCATCAAAAGCACTAGCGGCGATCAAACGGCCCTCTGCAGCTGCAGCTGAGGGCTAAAGTCGGTGTCACACTGACCCACTGTAATGATGATAACATGGTTGTGCTCCTGCTAAACTCAATTGTATTCTTCTTGCTTATAAACAGCGGTTTAGTTACATTTAACACCAAAGCCTGCTCTGGATTCCTTACTCGGTTGACGTTAGCTCAAAGTGTTTATGTAAACGTCGATAAATTGACTTTACATAATTGAAATATCAAGAAATGTCGGAAAGTTGGTCTCAGTGACTGACTGAACTAAGGACAACATGTTGTTGGTCCTGGCGATGCTGAACTCAATCTCGCTGAACTTGTCTCAACATAATAAAAATGCCACGTTTTTTTCCTGCATATAAACTGCCCTTTAACGCCCTTTGTGCTTTGTTCAATCCGTTGACGTTAGCCCAAACCTAATGTTAACGTAGATGCATTGATAAGACATGACTGAAACGTCCAGAATTGTCCGGATGGATGTCCTGTGGTATGAAACCGGGCATCCGGAATCGCCAAAAAACACCAGCGCTGACGAGTACCGAAAGACCTACACCGCTGACGGCCCTACCGGGGGTATGTCGGTACGCGGAGCGGTCCCATGGTGGCTCTTCCTACCTGCTCCGGGAAGGGCGAGTCCCTGAGCTCGAGGTCCTCCTCCGCGTAGGTCAGGATGGTCTTCAGGGAGCGCCGCAGGTGGTCCTCGTTGAAGCTCTGGGACGTCCCGACCAGCGAGGACAGGGACATGGTCACCTGCATCTTCACCCGGGCAAAGTTCTGCACCCCAAAAGAAAACAAATGTCACAATTTAATTTTTTTAAATTCATTTAAAGGGGGGAATATACGATCAACTCAAAACAAACCATCAACTTCGCATCATCCGCAAATATAACGAGGAGTAAAAAAAACAACAATAGAAACCACCTAAAGGGGAAACTACTATCCCAGACAGGCGCACGCAGTGTGGCGGGTGGGGGGGACTCACGTTGCCGATCTCAAAGTTCTGCCTCATGAGGAGGTAGAGGGAGGCGGAGGCGTGGCTCCTCACCGAGCCCACGCTGCTGCTGCAGTGCCGCAGGAGACGCAGGCACAGGTCGGCACACAGCTCCGTGTCCTCCTCGAACAGCATCTCCGGGAACTGGACGCACGTCAGCCACACACGCACACACAGACACACACACAAACACACACACGCGCACAAACACACACACGCACACACACGCACACACACACACACACAACGACGCTCGCCCGTCAGCAGATGAATGGCTTGTCTTAGTTTCTGACCCTCGGCCTTAAGGTGTGTAAACACTGATCAGGGCCCCCAGCCAAGTCACACACATGCTGTCCAACTCATGAACACACACGCAGACACAACGATATAACATAGAATACCTTTAGTTAAGTTTTTTCATTTTTTTTTTCATTCCCTGTAAACAAAACCTCTATTGTTTTGCACATTATTTCAATTTTCAACTGTTTGATTTGTTATTCTACATAGGGCTTTAATGTCATTTTACTTCATATTTTTATGCCATTCGTCAGCTTATTTAAATATTTTAGCATTTGAATGTTGCACAATCTCCGCAGGCACTAACACTTTCAATATTTCACTGCAGTTCTTGTATATGTATACACAAGAGACGTTAGTGATCAAATCAGTTCCAGCTTTGGAGTGGGTCTGTGTATTTGTCGATCCTTGAAAGCCGAATGAGGTCACACAACTGAAGATTGTGAAATCTATTTAAGATGACGAGTTAGAGAGGAAGATTTTTTTAACACCTCTTTCTTTGGGACACTAACTGCTGCACTGAATGGCGAATGCAAAAGGAGGGCACCTCTCCTATGCTCTCTTAAACCCCAAACAGTAAGCCATTCACAAGCATGGACTTTTCACGTTAAATATCTGTTTGTAATATGCACGTTTATTCATGCGAGTACACCGAGCAAGCCGACAGCTCGAGTGGTTCTGTGCGTCACACTTAGGCTACGGCTGTACAGGAATAACAGCATCAAGGGTTAGAAAAGGGCGTGGGGGGGGGAGGAGGTCCGACCTTGAAGACAAGCGCCCGCTGCGTGGTGAAGCAGTGCTGCAGGAACAGGGCGCTCTGGTTGCCCGCCATGCTGTGGAGGAGGACCCTTAGTACGCCCCCCAGGACGCTCTCCTTCAGCTCAGACTCCACCACCGTCTGGACCCCCCCGACACACACACACACACACACACACACACACACACACACACACACACACACACACACACACACACACACACACACACACACACACACACACACACACACACACACACACACACACACACACACACACACACACACACACAGCGCATCAGGCCACAGGTCATACACAATAGCACATATTGTGTGCAACAACCACAATACAACAACCCCTCACAATTAATTATTATTTTATGTTATTGGTCACAAAACTTATATTCAACATTAAAATACAAATAAGGAAGAAAAATACTTAAATACTAAATAAATAAATGTATACCAATACACAAAAGGGAATCCAATGACATTATACTCCAGGGATGGTAGGGTGTTGACCACTCAACACACAGATGACACGGTCTGGATAGATGGTCATTCAGACAAGCATCAGTTCACCGGATCCACCCGCTCCCCATTGGGTTGACATGTTTTGAGTTACCTTGACGACGATCTCCAGTGTGTCCAGTACGACCAGAGAGGCTTCCGTCGCCAGGTTCCCGTCCACCACAGACTCCTGCTCCACCTCGGCCTTGGTCCTGCGGAGAGACCTCGTTACGCCACACCTTGTATAGCGCGCACCCAGCCCCCACCAGAGCCACTACACCACCATGTGAAGCAGCAGCAGACGGCAGAACGCCATATTCATTCAGTGGGATTCGTTTACCAGCTCATTATTTTGAGTTAGGAGATCATTTTATCCAAACCAAATGGACAATCCTGCCCCTGACATTACGTTAAAAGACCAATGATGGACAAACAAGAAGTATATTACTATCATCAACCCTTAACTAAAATGAAATAAAAGCTAGTGATATAAGAAGGAGTGTTGGTACCGCCCTGAGGAAGAAGACATCAGCGATAGGATCTGACAAAGGAACGTACTTATCGACTCGGTCTGCGTTCTGTCTCCAGTGAGTGACGTTCTTCCTCCAGCGCACGTTTTCCTGACTGCCGTAAGGGCTTCTCTCTGGAAAATACAAACAGGGAAACAAGAATACCCTTACTGAACAATCCACCTCAGTAACCGCGAGTGAGTACGAGAGCGAGCGAGTCAGCACTCGCAATTGTGTGCACGTGTGTGTACAGGCACAAGTGGAAGTGTGTGTGTGTGCAGGCAGAAGTGTGAGTGTGTGTGTACAGGCACAAGTGTGTGTGTGTGTGTGTTACCTCTGCAGCGTCGCACCATCTCCTGGCGGGCCCCGATGGTGCCCAGGATGGCCTCCTCTAGACGGGCCTTCATATCCTGGGACTTCTTGAAGGTCAGGCTGTTGATCCTCTCCAGGGCCTTCTTACCCTGGGACACACACACACACACACACACACACACACACACACACACACACACACACACACACACACACACACACACACACACACACACACACACACACACACACACACACACACACACACACACACACACACACACGTCAGGGTTAAGGATTCCAGGTGTCTGGCCATTGCCAGTCAAAGCTTGTGTCCATAGACGCGTTTTCTGTGTATTAATCTTTTGCCGTCTTTTATTTATTTGTATTTGAACGATAACGACACGTATTGCAAGGGCACGCTGACAACTAAATCCAAACTTCGTGTTCAGCAATGAAACGTCAAGCGGCGGCAATCGATCTTGCGATACACAAATACTGACACGAAACCCAGTGAGCAAAACCACAGCTACAAAACCAAACTCCGCACCCAGCTGCCTTCAATCAATAGAGAGTGTGTCTTCCAGCCACCGGCAGCATGAACTGATCACGCCTCTGAACAGACCAGCGGCGGGCGACACCAAAACAAAACCACACCCTTTGAAGCCATCATATCTGACGGTCCATCAGGGACCTCCAGCTATTGTGCGTCGTTCCTCGCATGATATCACGCCGGCGAAACGGGGAGAGGAGGGGACCCCGACCGGCTGTTTGGCAACCAGCGGTAATGTGCAACATGTGTGTGAGAGGGGCCCGACGCATTCTCCTGCACGGCCCCGCCCTGTTTGGATTCACGATGGACGGCTAGGGAGAACCGTGTTGCTGTGGTAATACTGAACCAGGCCTGCTGTGAGTGAGTGAGTGAGTGAGTGAGTGAGTGAGTGAGTGAGTGAGTGAGTGAGTGAGTGAGTGAGTGAGTGAGTGAGTGAGCGAGCGAGCGAGCGAGTACGAGGTGAGCGAGTGAGAGGCGAGTGAGTGAGTGAGTGAGATATTGTGTGTGTTAGTGAGTGAGATATTGTGTGTTAGTGAGTGAGTGAGTGAGTGAGTGAGTGACTGGGTGAGTGAGTGAGTGACTGGGTGAGTGAGTGAGTGTGTGTGTGTGTGTGTGTGTGTGTGTGTGTGTGTGTGTGTGTGTGTGTGTGTGTGTGTGTGTGTGTGTGTGTGTGTGTGTGTGTGTGTGTGTGTGTGTGTGTCCATACCCTGTACTCGAAGCAGGACACTGAGAGGTGCAGCAGGTCCAGCAGCCGGTTGATCTGCATCACCGACAGGTCTGACACCCACTGCTCCAGGAGGCCCGCGTCAGCGTTCTTCAGCACCCAGAGGAAACACACCAGCAGGGTGCGGCTGCACTCGGCCGACAGGGAGCTGGACAGGCGCCCGGCCTGGTGGTGGTGGGGGGGGGGGGGGACAGGAGAGACATACGCATCAGAGCCAGTGCGAACCTGTTTACCACAGTTTAACCAAACCCCTCCATGGCAATTAGCCCTATAGTTAGTCATTCAGGTGACCCGCTCCTGGAGATTTACAGTCAATTCGTTTTTTCACCCTGCTTTACATTATCCCGCTTCCGTACTGGGCAGTCGCAAGGCAGCTTTGCGTTCTTTTGTGTCGGTATACTTTTGTCTTACCAGTTGTTGTTAAGCACTCATTCCCGTACGGGATCATTCTTTGTTAACTTTTCATCCTGATACTTGTGTTTAGCGTAGATAGCTGGTGATGGGTAATCACATTATTTAGTTGTAGGATTCGTCAGGGCAGTAGCAAAGGACCCGGAACACTTATGTAAACCCCCTTGTCTTTGATTTCTGGTCGGGAGTGAGAAAGTTTGCTATTCCCCGTAGTTATGTGTGGTTAGGGTATTATTTCTATTTCGTTCTTTTTACTTTATTTGATTTAATGCCACCAAGCAATGATTTAATAAATTCATTGTTTTCACTTTCACCTTTTGAGAAAGGATCTAAACTATACCACCCCCACGATTTGTTTAGTATTTCTAACAGAGAAATACAAAATAAAGGTCATATTACTCAGGCGCTTAACAATAAACGTCCCGAATATCGGCGTCATGCCAGTTAAAAAAAACTGACTCAGGGTATCTGCAGGTTTCAGCAAGTCAAATTTAAGACTTTTTTTTTTTTTTTTTTTTTAATACCTTGAATGAAATTTAAGACCTAAAACACGAGATGGTGGGGGGGTTTCCGCTGTATTATAACCCAAGCACAGCATGGGTGTCACTCAATGAGACTCATTCATCCACCCATTGTCGCAGACTAGCTAGCAAGCACGCAGACAATCGTTTATATATGCAGCTAGCAAGAAAGAAGCCTCTCTACATGTCCTTCCTGAAAAGTCCCTCGAGAAAAAGAAAAAATAGTCCTGCCCGACAAATTTAAGACCTTGAGTTACGGTATTTAAGACCAGCATATGACATTTGGAACGAATTTAAGTCTTTTCAAGGCCTTAAATTTAGAAACATTTAGAAACTTTTTAAAGTCTTTTTAAGGATGCGCGGACACCCTGCTGATGGTTTCTATCCTGGACCTAGCCTAGTGAAGATGAGCTTTATGCTCAGTCCTTTCACCCCAATATCCTACGCATTCAAAAGATTAAATTATAATTGAGGTTCACTTGTGTAACAAGTGTAAAAATAGTGAAGCGAATGGCAGTTGGTGGATTAGGGGGATTATGATGAGTGGGGGTGTGTCTCGATGTGAAGTTGAAGCCTTCTTTAGCGCGCCCGTGTTTTGGAGACGTTAGGGTCTGATGTCGGATAACTAAAGTAGGCCGTCAAATCTTTTGTAGAAAGTCGGTATCGCATACACAACTGTTGCCATCTAGAATAATGACCAGTACGTAACAGATAGGGATCATTACAGGCTGGAGGCACCACAGACGTTAAGGAACGTCGCCTTACAAAACGGATATTGCGTTGTATGTGTACAGTCCCGCTCGAATCACAACAAACAACGCTGGTCAACGTTACACTACTCTCTAACACTACGTTGAACTTTGAAATGAGAGATGGGAGGGTCGCAAAAAGGCCATTTGTAGGAGCGGCCCGTTTTGGGTGACATACATGATGCACTGACACAACCACAAACCTCTCCCCTGCTATAATGACTTGTTTGGTTATATATATAAGTTCAGTGACATTCTCACACACACACACAAACACACACACACACACACACACACACACACACACACACACACACACACACACACACACACACACACACACACACACACACACACACACACACACACACACACACACACACACACACACACACACACACACAGGCCTCTCCCGTTATTACTCACCACCGTTGGCAGGGCGAAGGCGTTGGTCTTGGCGTGCGGCAACGGGGAGCCGGCGATCGCCATGGCGATAGACTGATTAATGGTGCTGCCGTTGTCTGGGTCACCGCCGTCTGCCAGGACGGAGGCGAGGCGCCCCCGAGAAGGAGAGTTATCTAAAAAAAAGAAAGACATAAATATAGATCCAAGGCGATCAATTATAAACGCGGCGCGGAACCGAATGTGTGAGAGCTGCGGGATTGAATATCCACATCCATGTGTCCCTCGGCTGACCGGTGAAGTCGTGGAGCTGGGGCAGCGTCTCCATGACGATGAGGATGAGCGGCAGGTAGAGCTGAGCGATGTGCGCTCGGACCTGAGGGTCCGTGTAGCGGGGGTCGGCGTCATGGCTGCACAGCAGGGAGTGGACGGCGCTGATGGCTTTCTTGTGGAGGAAGAACACCCTGGGAGGTGGAGGACAGGTTTGTATTTACTACGGGTGCCCAACAATGCGTCCAAGGTCTGCCCCCTCGGCATGCATAGACAACGATAGACGATGGTCTGGTCGGTGGGAACCTGAGGTATCGCGTTTGGCCAGCAGGGGGCGCCATTTGTCTAACACTGCGGGAACTAAGCTTTCCCAGGTTCCTTTGTTCATGCATGTTATATGAGATGCCTCCCTTCAATGAGTCAGAAAACCATTCCCAGAGTGGTAGACGACGTAATGGGGCTCGGTGGCTGAATCACGTAGCCTGAGATGCTGGGAATGATTTCAATTATATTTAAACGAATACTCAAGCAGTATTATACTGAAGTATTATAGATAGGCCTATAGTATATATTTTCTTCAATTTTTGATCCATCCATTTTCTTTGTTGGGTTTTTCCTGAAATGTACAAAAATGTCAGTTCAATGTGAATGAATAGCCTGCCGACAATGAGCTAATGAGTAAGACCAAAAAAAAGGGGCAGTTTAGTCTCCGAACACCAGTGTAATGAAATACACAACACAAAATAGTAAAACAGATACATATAGGTATATATATACACAACATTGGTGAATAACTGTTAAAAGTGTTGAAGTCAAATGTACTTTAAGTGTATCTATGTGTACGTGGGGTGTGACTACATATACAGTATGTACGTGCGTGTGTGCGTGCGTGAGTGCTTGCGTGCCCACCCTTCCCCGTCGGGGTCCAGGATGATGGAGAGCTCAGAGAGCAGAAGGCCGGACAGGAAGTGCTGGTGACGGAAGGGGACGGAGAGCTCAAACATGCTGGCCACGCCCGGGTCCTGCACCATGCTGGAGAAGGCCGAGCTCTGGGGGGAGGAATCCCAACAGGACTGCTATTATATTGTGGACACATGGTCATTGTGATATCATCGTCTTATCGGATTACAGAGACAAAAATGGAGCTGGTCATTGAGACGTCCACTCCCCTGGCAGAAATGCCTCAATAATAATGACTGTAACCCTGTTGTAATAAGCAACAGATGTTTCGATGTTTTTTTGAGCTGGTCAAAGTGAAAAGGCGAGAAGAGTGAAGTAAGACCACACGTTCTATACATTTACATGTAATTATTAACCACTAACAGTAACAAATACATAGAAGGAAACAAATCCGATTATTCCTATTACTATTCCTACTTCTTACAGTTACTATACCAAACTTGCGATTGCTTTAATTCACGATGTGGAAATTTGATTCCCTTCTCGTTGACGAGTCTTTTCCAAATTCTAAAACAACACAAACTGTGCAACCGGGAGGAGTTTTTGGGGCCAGCGATAGTAAGTCGTTATAAACAAAGAGGTGTTATGGAAAGCGCCATCCATCAGCACTGGCCAGATATGTCGCGGTCATATTCAGTCAACAAGCTAGGTGAAAAGCTACACATTGCGACGGTGACATTTTGAGTGTACGCTTCCATTCCTTTGCGCCTCACTACACTCTTCCCTTTGAATAAAAGCGGACGTGTAATAACATATCGTTAGCCTCAGTCATATTTAAAGGTTCTTCTTGTATTTATTGTCCACAGTGCCAAGTCAAATAGATGACTTAGTCAGATCGTGACAATGGAATGTGAATCAACGGAAGCACTCTGATTGGCTTAGGATGAAGCCAAAGAGTAACAGTGAAACAGCATTGTTCGGAGAGTATTAAGTTAGAAATCACTTTGGCCAAAACTGTACTTAGGCAATTATGCTATGAGCCAGGGCAACAATACAAAACCACCAGGCTTAGGGCCAATGACCCTTTACTACGGAAAACAACAAGGGCTTGGCTCAGCTCAGCCTGTGTCTTAGGGCAGTCGTTCCCATAGTGAGGTCCGTGACGCTACTGCAAAATAAATACAAATAATAGTTGTTTTTTTAACATTCATTTTAACATTCAGATTTCATCCCCTTTCTTTTAACAAGCCTGTTGTACTGATGGTATGACCAGTTCTTTCTAGTGCTAGTAGGCTTATTAAGAGGTGCGGGTCATTCAGGTAGGACTGTGTGTAGACATGTTTCATGATTTGTATAATGAGGTGGTCCGCGAAAGTTAGAAAAAATAGTGGTCCAGACACACAAAGTCTGAAGACCCCCGTCTCAGGTCCTGGATTGAGGGGTGGGGGTCGGTGGTCCTGCTACCTGGGAGGTGGTGGAGGAGGTGGAGGGCGAGGGCGAGGCCGGTGGGCTGAGGGTGGCGCAGGGCAGGTTGAGCGTGACGTAGTGCTCGTGGCTGCACACGATGCGGGTGAAGTCCATCCGCAGGGCGCTCAGAGAGCTGGGGTTCTGGGCCGTGTGCAGCTTGCTGGAGATCTGAGAGGTGGGTGACATAATGGGGATATAACATACAGAGGGGGGGAACCCTATACACCGTGAGGTAAGCTGCACCCCCCCCCTCAAGGGCTCTGAGGGCAGGGACAGACAGCGCTGCTTGATAACAGGAACGTAGGGCCCCTTAAGGCCCTGAGGATCTACTGCTATGCTCTGTGGGCCGTACAGAGGGTGTCAGTATAGCAGCAAGTTGTCTCATAGATGTTTATCAAGAAAGACCCAAACTGCTTTATAAACAGTGCATACATCTACACATTTAAATTGAATGTACAGTTAAAGGGATTGTGTTGACACTTGTGGATAAGCAATGTTTAGAACTCGCATTGAAGAAGAGACGTGTGTGGGTGTGTGAGTGTGTGTGCATGCATGATTTCCCGATGCACAATGCCTGAAGACAGAAACTAGAGGAAAGACGGCAGACAAAAGGGTCTGACTTATTGCGCAGGAATTACATCAGGTGAGGAGAGAGTAGTAGGGCTGTGTGTGTGTGTTGTGTGACTAACAACAGCGGTGGCTCAGTGGTGTGTGTGTGTGTGTGTGTGTGTGTGTGTGTGTGTGCGTGTCAGTGTGTGTGTGTCCCACCTGTTTATAGTAGGAGCGGATCAGGTTGAACACAAAGCCCCTGTCCATAAGGGACAGCAGCTCATTGAGGAAGAAGGCCAGACTGGTGTTTAGTCTCTCCACCAGCTCCACGTCCTGGAAGAGAGAGAGACATACACGGAGAGCAGGAAACGGAGGAGAGAGGAGGAAACACAGAAGGGAGAGAGCAGGAAATCGAGAGAGACACGTACACAGAGAGCAGGAAACAGAAGGGAGAGAGAGCAGGAAACCGAGTGAGAGACATACACAGAGAGCAGGTGAGAGAGAGACAGACACAGAGAGCAGGTGAGAGAGAGACAGACACAGAGAGCAGGTGAGAGAGAGACAGACACAGAGAGCAGGTGAGAGAGAGACAGACACAGAGAGCAGGTGAGAGAGAGACAGACACACAGAGAAGGGAATAAAGAGAGAGACATACACACAGAGAGCAGGAGAGAGAGAGACAGACACAGAGAAAGGGAAAGAGAGAGACAGACACAGAGAGTAGGGAATAAAGAGAGAGACATATGGTGAGTTCAGAGCAGACAAAACAAAAACAGAGACAAGGCACATTTAGATCGATGCAATTCATAAAGAATGGACGTAGAGGAAAGAGATTCAAAACATAGAGGCCGTCAATTAAAAAAAATAAAAACACAATTGGCACAGCCCTACAGGGCGTTATCGATTGGAGGACTCCACTAAGCTGGTACAAAGGAAAAAGAAAGGACTGCTTAAACCTGCTTTGTCAAAGCACAGCCATCTCCTCTAATCCATCGTGAGAGGCAGTCATTCATTGGAATGAAGGATGCATGGAGCTTTGCGACGGCAGGCACTATGTGGGGATACATTAGCCTGGGATTGACAAGCTATGGCGGGGGGGGGGGGGGGGGGGGGGGCATTACTTCCTTGTTAAGCTACTTTCCCCTGCTGACAGAAACCGACACTGACACCCGCTGCCATACTGGCCAGTCAGCTTGTTTGCAAACAAACAATCCTCCTCCTCCGGCAATTACTTAAGCCGCTTGTGATGGAGCTATTTTCTTGGCGGGGAGGGTGGGGGATGGGGGGAGGGGGAGGGGGAGGGGGGGGGCCCACACCTTCTGGTGTCGGTTGCCGATGTCCGAGCTGATGGCGCCGACCAGCGCGGCGATGTCGTCCACAAAGCGGTCGGGGAAGCGCTGGCGGCGAGGCAGGTCCAGCCGGGAGGACATGAAGAGGTGGTGCGCCATGCTCTTGGTCTGCGGATGGGGAGGAGACGGGGTGGGTTAGGGTGGAGAATGGGTGGAGATCGGGTGGAGACCGGGTGGAGATTGAGGGAAGAACGAGTGGAGATTGAGCGAAATGAGAAGTCACCCACGACCAACCCAAATGGAAAAGGTTCTCTATTTAGTGATGAGTGATGATTTTATCCACAGTGACAGCGATACAGGTGACAGGTGTCACCTGACAGGTGTTAGTGAGCAGCTAGGGGCTAGGCCTCTTCCCACAGGTGGGCTGCAGACGCCGAACAAAGAACTTCTCGTCTGGGAGAACACTTCACCTTTAGAATGCTCAGCCCAACTGTACTTACAAAAAGACACTTGACTTAGGACGCAAAGGAGCCAGCGTATGAGGGAGTGAGTGCGACAAAGGGAGTGGATGAGCTTGTGCCAACGGGCGTAAATGTGTGCGTGTGTACCAAAGTGAGTGAATGAGTGAGTGAGTGAGTGAGTGAGTGAGTGAGTGAGTGAGTGAGGCAGTGAGTGAGAGGCAGTGAGTGAGTGAGTGAATTAGTGAGTGAGTGAGGCAGTGAGTGAGTCAGTGAGTGAGTGAGTCAGTGAGTGAGACAGTGAGTGAGTGAGTCAGTCAGTGAGTGATTGAGGCAGTGAGTCAGTGAGTGAGTCAGTTAGTGAGTCAGTAAGTGAGTGAGTGAGTCAGTGAGTGAGTGTGTGCATGCGTGCTGGTGCGTACCATGAGCTGGAAGAAGAACCAGGCCTGCTGCAGGGAGGCCTCCCGGACAGCGCTGGTACTGACCACCCACTGCAACGCCAGCTCCTCGTGGAGCAGCTGAACGCCAACCACACGCCAACCACACGCCAACCACACGCCCCGCCGCAACCACACGCAACACGCCATTAGCGCCGCGACACACCAGGACAAACACAACAACAATGCAGTTGTTTTTAGAAACAAGGGAACATCCAATGAAGGTTATTATTAGGTTGTTATTTGAGATGTATCTAGATCTAAGTTATGTAGCAACAGATTTTCAAGTAACATATGAAGTACAAAACACACAATACATGAAGAAGATGATGATGATGGTGATGTTTGATGTCGGATGCGTTAGTGGGTTAAAATGGACGCCGGTTTTACCTTCTTGGCCAACTGCCTTGTGGGTACTGAGCACAAGGTGGCGCTGTCCAAAAAGGCAGACATGCGATTGCAGCTGCGCTCGCTTGCCTGGCATACAGCGATGAATGATGATGTTTTTATAAAAAAAAAACACGAAAAAATAAGAACAAAACAAAAACAAAACATGAGGATAATAGACAGGGGGTGAGGGAGGGTGAATTGGAGGTGACGGTGACACAGCCAGAGAAAAAAAAACAAAACCTCCTGTGGTTCTCAGAGTGCAGAGGCTGGTAACAACCGACTGGCCTGCAGCAGAACATGCCAACATCAGCCAAAACGTCGACATTGTTCAAGTGAAAGACGACTCGTGGGAGTGGATATATATTTTAAATAAAAAGGGGCGACACAGCAGACATCGCTGTGTGCCTCCGTGCTCCAGTTTTTTCCAATACTCTGATGGAAGGCGAAGCTACACGCCTATCCCATCACCCGAAGCCCCCCGCGGGCCGGCGAGTAGAGCCCAGAGCAAGGAGCACCACGGTCAAAGCGGAGCACAGCACAGCCCTGGATAATATTTTAAAAAGGCTTTGACAAGCAGACAGGACCGAAGCGGACAGAATGGGGGGAGAGGTGGCGGCGGGAGCCGACAGGCGACAGGCATTGCAGTGGATGGTGATATGAAGGTGATGGATGGAGGGGTTAATGGAGGTGGAGGTGGAGGTGGAGGTGGAGGAGGAGGAGGAGGAGGAGAGGCACCTGCTTGAGATCACAGCTGGAGTTGGGATTCCGACGGAGCACCGAGCGGAGACCCCCGGGGCCATAAGCAGAGTTTACCCAAGAGTGGGAGCGGTCTATGCCCTGCCACCGCGAACACACACACACACAACACACGACACGACACACACGTGCACGCGCACACACAATCACACACACACACACACACACGCACACACACACACAATCACATGCACATGCACACACAAACATAGACACACACACACACACATACAGCGCAGGAAAAGGAGGGAGAAAGAGAATATATCAGGGTAGTTTGATCCGGAGGGAAATAAGGGGGGGGGGGGGGGGGGGCAAAGGGGAAGCAAGGAGGAGAAGCAACAAGGAACACACCACACACACACACCCACACACACACAGTAGTATAACAGCACAACAGCACAACAGCCATCCATCGGCACTGGTCCCCGCATCCCAAGAGAAGCATATTTTTTTACAAAACATCCAAATAAGCTCAGCTCCAGAGTTGGGTGCTGGAGTTTGAACAGCCACAACATCCAACGAGGGGAGGCACGGGGACAACGATGCCATTGTGTGGATGTAAAACTCTGTTACTAAAGATAGCGACGTCAACACAGTTTTAAACCACGTTATGTTACACCCCTTTTTCCACTCGTTCTCCCTCTCGCTCTCAGCTGAAACAAACGGGGCATTGTGTGAACAGTATGTACAGGAATGGGGGGGGGGGGGGGTACAACATCAAGACCTTTTGTATCCCTTCGCCGCTCCTCTTTCTATCTCCTGAAACAGATGCCAGATTAAACTTCTTTACAAGTCATTCAAATCCAATACATTTTATGTTCAAAACACTGTTGATTATCCAACGAAAGAATCCATGGCTAACAATAACTAGTATCTGAAATATATAATGGTTAATAAGTAGTATGTTTACGTTCACAGATCTTTCGGTGCAATCTAACAGAAAACACCAAACCATAAACATGTTTCAAATGAAAAAGTGCATTGAAAGATGATCCAGTTATCTGTTGATTTCAACAGATAACTGGATTCTTTTCTTTTTAAATAAAATCCATTAACGACGGTTTATAAAATCGACTGATTAACATTGATTTATCTCCCTATCACACATGATTGCTTCATACAGCTCTCTCAAAAGTGAACAGTATCCCCTTGACAGCATCCAGTCTCAACGGAGGGGGGGCACCCTGGCTTACCTTGCTGCCGATGATCCTCTGCACCTCCTGGTCGGGGGAGGCCGGGCTGGTGGCGAGGTCGGGGTTGGAGTTACTGATGCTCTTGGAGCGGGACAGGTGCAGGCTGCTGGGCCGGCCGGTGGCCCTGGACAGCGTGGCGTACTGGATGGGCAGGTCATAGGGCGGAGTGCCCGCTGCTCCGGTAGAGGAGGAGGAGGGGAGGGAGGAGAAGAGGATAAGGTGTTGAAAGGTATCCCGGCCGGCCCTCGCTTCTTAACTGCTCGGGGGGAAACCCTGCACCTGTCACCGGTTGTACTTCCGGTTTGGTGATGGAAGCCCCGCCCCCAGACCGATCTACCCTCAATTTACCCATCAAAAATGCCTCCGGGAATATCGACTTCCTGTTTGCCCATTAAACCCCGCCCCAAAGTACCACTACTTCCTGTTTGCCCATAAATCCCCTGCTGCCAGATAGATGCCTCCGGGCATATCGACTTCCTGTTTGCCCATTAAAGCCCGCCCCCAGGTACCACTACTTCCTGTTTGCCCATAAATCCCCCGTCGCCAGATAGATTTCCTTCCTGCTGCCAATTGCAGCCCAAACTCCAGCTAGATCTACTTTCTGACAGTTGAGCATTTTGTGACACTATCACAACCAACAACACAACATTATTTGACAGTAATTGATATCCTTATTTTTGTGATTTGGTCCAATATTGCTCTTCATCCTGTGGTGGTCAAATTCGCACTAGAAAGCCACAAAAATAAATCAAAACCCTCACTTGTGGGGGGCATGTTTGGCTCGACGGTGGGCAGGTGGAAGCAGTAGTGGATGTAGGAGGCCAGCAGGTTGTTGCGGCCATGTTGGTCCTGGTTTCCCTCCAGGTTCTTGTGGATCTGATTGACCAGCAGCGTCATGGCCTCGAACGCCGCGGCCGGCCCAGGTTGACTGCGGAGACACGGAGGAATAAAGGGCGGAATCACTTCCGCTTCTCGCTTTAAACGCACCATCGTTAGCTTTAAACTGAGTGGATGCAGTGGAAGTAACAGTTAAAAGCATACGATCGAGATAAGAACGGCTAGAGTGTGCAGCTCGACCTAGTTAAAAAAAAATACACCGGGTCAGAGTGCAGAGGAGCTCTAAAAAACACAGATGATAGGCAAGTAAGCAGGCTTATTTTAGCTAGTGAGACCAGCGACTGTCTATTAAATTCAATGGAATCTTTTTAAAGTAAATTTCCACCACAATAATAAAGCGGCTTATCAAAGCAGCGCTTTGCTAAGCTGCTTTATTATTGTGCTTTATTAAGGTGATCCTTTGAATTTACTTTAAAAGGATTACATTGAATTTAATAGACTTTAAATGGATACAATTCAATTGAATCCACTTAAAGTAAATGTCCACCACGATAACAAAGCAGCTCAGCAAAGCGAAGCTCTCGAAAACAGAAACACCACGGAGCGGCAAGAGCCCCCACCGATCTGGCCGGCGATGACGGGCGGGTACACGATGAGCAGGATGAGCTTGCTGAGCAGCTGGTGAAGGAAGCGCACGCAGGTGTCCAGCAGGGCGCCGCGCAGCGCCGCCATGCTGGCCTTCAGCTCGCCCTCCATGTTGGCCTCCGTGATGATGACGTCCTTCAGGCGGAAGGGGAACGAGTACTCCTCCAGCACGTACACCAGCGTGAAGAACTTGTCCAGGTGGGGGTCCTACGACGACGGGGGGGGGGGGGGTTCAAAGGAGGTGAAGGGAGGAAGAGCAGCATGGGCTGGGACACACACACACACAATGTGCGTGTGTGTGTGTGGGTTGGGTGTGCGCCGTGTTGTTTTTGTCTTACCCCAAAGTGTGCGCCTGTGTGTTTTATTGACCTTCATTTAGCTGAGTGGGTGGTGTGTGTGTGTGTGTGTGCTTCTTATTTATTGACCCGAGTGTGAGAGAGTGTGCGTGCATGTGTGTTTGTTATTTATTGACCCGAGTGTGAGTGTGTATGTATGTGTATGTGCATGGGTTCATGTGTGCGTGTGCATGCGTGAGTGCATAATGCGTTTTACCTGTGTGTGAACAGAGGAGGCAGCAGTCACCACCACGTTGAACACGCCCTTGTGGTTATCCACCCACTTCATGCCAGGTAGCTGGACCTGCCATGCAGAGAAGAGACGTTCAACACACACACACACACACACACACACACACACACACACACACACACACACAACACACACACACACACACACACACACACACACACACACACACACACACACACACACACACACACACACACACACACACACACACACACACCGCCCCCCCACTACGGTCGACTGCCATAAACAACACAGCTTTATCCCTCTGTCATTTAGTTAGGGGCCGAGGGATAATTAAAAGGGGCAGCTCAGTTCTGATTCGGGAGTCCATGTCTGCAGTCTGCCTGGAGACAGGCAGGACAGCCCTCCCTACTCCAGTCACTTGGGATAAAGGCCATAGATCCGTAAATGACTAAATAGTAAAACAGTAACCAATGGTTTTTTATTGGCATTGTGTTTACACTAGGAGTGTGATACTTCCTCAGATTAGGGTCGACCGATATGGATTTTTTTTAGGGCCTATACAGATACTGATTTTTTTTTCATCAGCCTTAGCCGATAAACGATACGCCAATACCGATTTTCTTGAGCCGATATTTGGAGCCGACAATACCCTGGAAATCCAGAGTTCTCGCGAGAGCACAATTTGAATTTGCTCAGCGAGTCACTCTGGGAACGAGCAATATACTGGTGTATAATCTGAGGCTCCTCTGGCCCAGAACATTAATCAATTACATCGATGTATCAATATAGGCGGGCCAAAAGCGTTGCTGTTTTACCGACCGGAACGGCAAGAGTCTTATCTATTGGTCAGCTCCACTGGTCTGGATACGTCACCCTTTGTACTCTTCTGATTGGTCGTAGTGTTATCCAATGTGTGTTATCCAGTGATATTTTCAAATGCATGCTTGGTGCCGCCCCTCGAGTTGGGACATTTTCATTACTCGTTGCCAGACCCTACAGCTTTCTAGATGTGGGTCTGGATTTCCAGGCTAAGCCTCCCTCAATTTACATCCTAAAAATGACACAATGATGATAAAAAATGTTTATAAACATTTATAAAACATTAAAATAAATAAAAAATAAAAAAACGGCCGATACTGAAATAAATATCGGCTGATACCAATACACGTAAGAACTGCAAATATCGGCCGATAATACCTGCCGGCCAAAATATCGGTTGATCACTACCTCAAGATCATGACATAATTAATTATGAGAAAATAATATGTACTCTAGGATATTATACAATAATATGAAATATTTGCAATTACAAAATGAAATGACGCTGCTAGAGTACACACTACTACCACCAGTACTACTACTTACGTCTGGGGTGAGGACGGAATAGCTTGGCGGGGGCTTCTCCACAGAGACGGGCAGGCTGAAGGAGCCGGTGCGCAGCCGGCCATGTTGCATCAGGGGGATCCACTGTGGGGGATCACACATACACTCTGAGCACAGCCCCCACGCGCAGGCAGGGGCACCAGCATATGCTGCGGCATATGCCGCCATTTTGGATCCGGTTTTTACAGTTATAAATTAAATAAATGACTTAAAAATCGTCAGATATATAGACATATTCATATTTATGTAAAATGGCAATCTCAAAGATTTCTTTTTTTTGGAGGGCAGCTTCGGTGATAAGCGATCACTTTTCCCAGCGAGACAAACCTGTTCTTAACATTCCTAATACTGCAAATACAAGAGCTTTCATCATTGGGCGATAATCTCAATCCCCATAGTGTTACATCATTCAGCGATAGATGGTGTCTGAACAGCCACTTTAAAGATCAAAATCCATATTTAATGTATTTGTGTTGTTGTTGGTCCTTCCTGGGAGAGCTGGGGTGGAGGAGCCGAGGGGGCGTGGCGTGGCGTGGGGGGTACTCACGGTGTAGCCCACGGGGGTCTCCAGGGGGGTGTTCTGCTTGGTCTGGCAGCTGATGTGGTAGAAGGTGAACAGCAGGTGGTGGTTGTCCGTCAGGTTGGCGGGAATCTTCATCTTGGTCTCCTCGTAGAACTCGGGGGACCTTGGGGCACGCGAGAGACACACCCGGCCGGGGTTAGAGGGAGGGGGCGGAGGAGAGGTGGAGGGGAGGAGGAGGAGGACAGATACGGGGTACAGAGAGTCTGACGGAGATGGGGAGAATGACAGGGGGGGGGGGTCTCACTTGTTGTGGTAGATGATGGGCGTGTACGCCTCCTTCATGAACTCTGCACAGCTGGACTTCCCGAAGATCACCTGTCAAGATTGCGAGCGAAAGTTGAAGGTGAGTCACCCGTGGCCATCGGCGGCTCAATCGATCGCTGGGTTTTTAAATAATCCAGCCTAAGCAATGTTTGATTATTCTGCCTTTGGTTACTGAATATACAAAACATTCATTAATAATTAATACATTTGTTGTTGCAGCGACTACAATACATTTGAGCAGGGTTTGCTCATGCCAGAATTTATAACATGAGAAGTTTGGCCCCAATAAATCTGTAGCAGTGTTACACCCTCAACTGATCTAGACATTACCCGGGAGAGCTGGAGATGAGAATGCGTATAAATCAGTTGGACCGCTCATAAAACAGATTAGCACAAAGTGTGTGTAATTGAGGCCATGTGTGAAAAGTTCAGGTCACGGTCCGGGCTAGATCCTGCCCTACATACTCCGGTGCAGTAGGGGGCAGTAAATGCAAAGAAGAAGAAAAAGAATTCCCAGCGAGTGTTGACGACGTATACATGCAACTGACATGTCTGAATACATGCAATATTGATATCAAGGCAAAAAGACACATCATTACAGATGAGCAGGTAGTCTCACGCGCCATCTTAGTTGTGGTACTGTAAAAGCAAAAAACACTGAGATTTCCGCATTGTCCTGCCTCTTGCATGGTACACCCATGCTCAAACCCTCGCATAAACCAAACACAGTACGTCCGGTGTGTGACAACACATCTGACGCGGTCATACTCATGTTGCATGAAAGGGCAAAACAGGACAATTTCTGGAACTAATTCTCTGGACATTGTCCGGAGTTAATACGCATGTGAAAACTTATGCTATTCTGCAAAGCTATACCAAGATAATTGAACTTCAACCCCCACAAACTGCTGTCACGCAAGCACCTTGGTGGGTGGAAGTATATCATAACAATGCAGGCATACGATTCCCTCTGCATTACATTGCGGTGTAATGCAGCTTTTTCAATCAAGGGGGGGTGGGGCTTTTCATAACGCGGCGGCAGCTCGTAAAGAACTGGTAGTGCATGCAGAAAACTCAGCACAGCACATCGTATTTCAGGCCTCTGGCAGTGTCCTTGTAGGAGAGGGATGCCATTGTCCTGAGAGCCCTGCCAGGTGTGTGTGTGTGTGTGTGTGTGTGTGTGTGTGTGTGTGTGTGTGTGTGTGTGTGTGTGTGTGTGTGTGTGTGTGTGTGTGTGTGTGTGTGGTGTGTGTGTGTGTGTGTGTGTGTGTGTGTGTGTGTGTGTGTGTGTGTGTGTGTGTGTGTGTGTGTGTGTGCTCTAACTCACAGGCATGGCCAGGCTGGGATCCTCCCCTGCCATGAACTGAACCTTCACCGCAATGTTGCGCACCGAGCCCTGACGACTGTTGAAGTTCAGGCTCTGCGGGTACACGTACAGCAGGTTCCTGAGAGAGAGAGACAGAGACAGAGAGACAGAGAGACAGACAGAGACAGAGAGAGATACAGAGAGAGAGAGAGAGAAGAGAGAGAGAGACAGAGAGAGAGAGACAGAGAGAGAGAGAGAGAGAGAGAGAGAGAGACAGAGAGAGAGAGACAGAGAGAGACAGACAGACAGTGAGAGAGAGAGAATGGTTGGACTTGATGGTGGACAGAAAGGCATTTCACTTGCTTCAGCCATAAATGCATTGATTGGTAATTACGTAATGCATACCAATCCAAACACTTGGTTGACTGACACAATATTTCATCTGAGTATCACTTAGAGCTGGGCGATTAATTAATTTTTTTATCGTAATTCGAATTAATAGTTTAGGGGGATTTTTTTTTAAAGAAAATCGATTAAAAAAACAAACAAAACATGGCAGCGTGCACTGAAATTTCTATGGCAAGCATAAGTAGTATTTAGGCCAAATCGCCCTACACAGGGCACAGTGTCATACCATGTGTACATGCTCTAAAGGTGATGCTGATATAAGGTTAAAACTCCATATCCATATAAAATAACCTTCACCCAATCGATAAAACAAAACCAACAACATGCTAAACATTGCTTAATTATGTATCGTGTGTGTCTTGAAGCCCTAGCAACAGTTAATTCAACAAACAAAATACGCAAATATTCAACAGTATCAAATATCAAAGCTGCCTGTTACATGAAAAAAGAAAACAGAATTCTTATTCCCCGTGGAGTGAGGATTTCACCAACTCCATTTCAACCACAAATCTACACAACAGTGAATTTTTGAAGAAAGAGCCAAAACACTCCATTGGTCTTTCCATTCCCAAAATAGGCATGGGCACCAGAGAAGAACGCCAAAAGCCATACTGATTTTGTCCCCGTATGGGATCACGAGAGCAAGGGCTGACCCGCTGCATGGCACGGTGAGCACGACCTCACCGTCTGTCCAAGTCAAACACAGGAGGTAACCCTAGTTCACCCATTTTACAACGCCTGATCCTACGATGTCGTCGAGGAACAGCTGATGATTTACGAGATGACCATGTACGGTGGGTATTTATTGCTCAATTGTCATCGATATTTCGTTAGAAAATTGGAATTAAAGAGTTGAAGTTGTCCACATGATCATGAGGGAATTACTTAATTATTATGCACAAATGATTGCTGGGGATGGGGGTGTATATGGGGTTACAAGGGCAGAAAGTGATCCATCGAAGGGGGCAGTACCTTGAACCAGGGTCGCGAAGAGTACGAACACCTCTGATTGGACACCAGCCGAGTTAATGTTTCACTACGGAGTTGCGCATCGAAAACCAATAGATCCCATCCATAAAAAGGGGCACACACAAGAAAAATCAAAACAAATTCCTGAAAAACTGAAGCTCAGAAAACCACTCTTTAGAGCACTGGAAAAGCACTGCAAAAACTGGGACTCCTCAAAGTGACAAATAGGGTTGTAGGTTACTGCAGTGCACAAAGCAGTGCATAAAGAAGTGCTGCGGTTTCAATTCCGACACAATAACAACAACAACAACCACCACCCCCGGGCTTCTGAGCCAGAGAAGGACGTCAGATACATAACATGAAGCCGCCTCAGAGCACTTGGTGGCATCTGGTTTGTTTTTCTGCCGTCTTCCTGTCCGGGAGCTACGCGGCCCCCGTGCAAGAGCGCGAGACAACGGCCGGGGCCGGGACCACGGCATCAAAGGAGGATGTGAACGTGCTGGCATTCGGCGTGATCCAGATGACCGATGCACTCAGCCGGGTGAAGGAGAAGACCGGGAGCAGGATGGACGCGATCGCTCGCTCGCTGTTGGCCCAAGACGACTGGCTGTTGATGCTGCTGGAGGAGGCACAGAGGGCGTCCTCTGCCCACCGGGGGGTTGAAGAAGAAATGCACCAGCTACAGGTGAGGCGCCTATGTAAGGGGAGTATTGTGGCGTTAAAAGGTGACATGTCATACCACCAGGTGCGAGTGTGATTAGCCGTTATAAGCCCTTTTTTTGCAAATCTGCCACTTCTGCCACCACAAGGGGGCGTGTCCACCTAGATGTATGATGGATTGATGAGCAACTACAGTCCCCTGGGTAGGCTGATAGACCTATCTATTCAGCATACATCTAGGTGGACACGCCCACTTGTGATGTCAGAAGAGGCAGATCGGCTGGTAATGCCTTATCACACTCACACTCACTTTATGGTCCCGGGTTCACGCAACGCAAGGGGGTCACCGACCCCGTACGCCCTTGCGGACCCTCCTTGCGTCCACCGCAAGGGCCGGACGTGCGCCTCCCAACAACAACCGTAACCTACCGTCGAGGCGACGCAGCAACAAGGGCTGTGATTGGTCCGCTTACTAAAACCCGACGCAGAACCATAAACGTTCACGACTGCGTTGAAGCGTCTGCGTGGTCGTTGCGTTGCGGGAACGTGGGACCATGATCGGCCCTTAAGGGTGTGGTCGCGCACAGCGAGAGACTAGGGTTATGTGTCCCTAAAACGGATAGAGACAACTGATTTACTGAGGATGAAGGAGAGAACGCATGCATGGATTTTTTTTATGTTTTCTTTCTTTTCTTTTTTAACAAAAAGGTTGGCCTTTAAACTCAAGGCCAAAATGAAACGCTAACTTTTGTCGGAGTGCTATAGGAGTAGATATCCTTTAAAAGGCTTTTAAAAGGCTGTGGCGTCCCCTGCAAAGATTTGATCCACCTGCGGCTTACGAGAAAACAACCACCGCCCTGCCGTGCCTCATTTCCCATTCCCAAACGGACAGATAAACGGAAACTCAGAAAAATGACAAAACGCCCTCTTCGTTCCTGTTCTCCATTTCATCTGCTCGCCGTGTGACCGCGCCATGAATCCTTCGGTGAAAGCGACTACCTTGAAGAGCCCTTCCTTGATGGGGACTCGCAGACGCCAGATAGCAGTACGGCTCCTATTGTCAACCGGTGGAACCGTTTCGAGCAGCGTGTGCGAGACGCAGGCGTGGTGCCAAGTGGCCGAGATCCTACGGTATAATCGCAGACCCCCCACGCCCCGACCCCCCCTATCTCTCTGGGCTGCCGGGCATGGAGGCGCGCCACAGCTGAACACACATAATCAAGCAGACATTTTCCTCCTCTGCCAAAATGCAAAACAAACAACAAAGTGTGTGTGTGTATGTGAGATGGGAATACACATTGAAGCTGTGGAAGGCCATTTGCGTTTCTTTTTTTTTGTTTTGTTTTTTTAAATCATCCACGTAGTTCATTCTATTGTATTTGTTAAAAAAAAATGGATGGAGCTGAGCAATGTGTGTGTGTGCGTGTGTGTGTCACAATGTTAGTAGGGAGCTATGCCAAGTTTATGTGTCAGAATGGCAGTTAAAAGCCACCCTGTGTGTTAGTGCGTGTATGTTTGCGTGTGTCAGGATGGCAGTAGAAAGCCACGCTGTGGCTGGCTGGCTGGCTGGGTGTGTGTGTGTGTGTGTGTGTGTGTGTGTGTGTGTGTGTGTGTGTGTGTGTGTGTGTGTGTGTGTGTGTGTGTGTGTGTGTGTGTGTGTGTGTGTGTGTGTGTGTGTGTGTGTGTGTGTGTGTGTGTGTGTCATATTGTAGCGTAGGCAGCTGCCAGCTGCACTGTCTGCGGTGGAGGAGGAGGTGGAGGAGGTGGTGGTGGATTAAGTGGGCAGATGCTTCTTTTGACAGCTCCAGATGGCCCGGGTGAAGGCCCAGAGCAGGGAGACTCAAGACACGCTGGCCCGGGTGGACCGGGAGGTCCAGGGGCTTTGGACCAGGGTTGAGAACGTGGAGGAGTACCTAGGCGTCAACGTCGCCAGCCACATCAAACATCTACAGGTACAGGCAGCGCTGGGCTTGGTTCAGGGTGCTCTAGCCCTTAGATTGTACGATAAGGACTTAAGAATTAAGCAGCCTGACTATGAATGCTGTATGGGCCTACAGTACGGGGTTATAAACTACAGCTTTGGGTGTGGTGCTATAACCCTCCCGTCAAACAAGTGTCAATCTTTAGATATTTATTTTGCGCTCACAACAATTATTTTGGTTGCAATTATTTCTCCAGAAATGACGCGCTACCTTTAAAACTTCCAACAACCGCCATTTTTGTTAAAGCCGAAAACCAACCAACCAAACCAACACCCCACACTTTTTTTTTTCCGTTTCTAAGGAGAAGACGAGCGACCACTCATACGTCCTCAGGTTGCTCCAGCATTTCGCCAAGTACCAGGAAGAGGTGCTGGACGGGCAGAACCGGCAGCTCTCCAGACTCCTGCAAATGGTGGGTCGTCCTTTTCCAAAAACCACAAAGCCAACAAGCTTAATGTGGCATCTCTTGTTGTAGTGTGTTTACCACGACCCTGTCTTTCTATCTCAGAGCAGAAGAGGACCATTAGCTGTGCAGGAAGTCAGCGGGGCTGCCAGACTAGGTGAAGCACCATCGCCTCAACAAGAACGACAACACTTTGATGGAGCAGTGTATAAAGGCTTCAAAGCCCGATGCTTTGCATGTGTAAATATGGGTAAATATGTGTAAATACTGTGATTATTTTATGCGAGCAGCTTTAACCGTTTATTTAAAGAAAAACTGTTTTTTATGTGGGGGCTCTGGTGAAAGTATTGAAATTTAGGTTTTAAAGACAAACCCTCCCTCAAAACCCCCAACATGAACACAGTGAGCATGTATGAATGTATCGGAGTGAATTAAAGACGTGGCTATGAATGACTGAGACAATGGCGGCATAGGAATGAAGCAATATGGGGTTGGTGTGGGACCGCCGGTGCGGGCTACCTGTAGGTGGTGTGGGGCGTGTACACATAGCGCGCGGGGAACTCCAGTACGTCCTTGGTGGGCCGGACACGGGGGTCCGGGTAGGGCTTGACGTGCAACAGCTCGGGGGACAGACAGTAGTGAGGTGAGTCGGGCGCGGGGGAGATGTCGATCTTCAGCTGGGCTGAGAGACGCAAGTGTCGTAGAGGGAGGGAAACACACAGAGAGAGAGACAGAGAGAGGGAGAGAGAGACAGAGAGACAGAGAGACAGAGAGAGAGAGGGACAGAGAGAGAGGGACAGAGAGAGAGAGAGTGAGAGTGAGAGTGAGAGTGAGAGTGAGAGTGAGAGAGAGAGAGAGAGAGGGGGGCATCATAAAAGTTGTGAATACTTTGTGAGCACTTTTTCTGAATGTGAGAATGTATGTTTTGGTTGTTTGTTTTTTTTGTATGGGATATGATGCATCATATGTACGACACTGCCTTGAACTGGGCTTATACTCTTTTTTTTTTTTTTTTACACCTGTATACCTAGTAGCTCTGTATACTTCTAGCCTTTTAAGTGGTTTAAAATAGCGATTTAGCTTTTACCACAACACATGCCCCTCTCGTTCCAAGTTTATAGCGTTTTGATAGAATCAGCTAAAAATAGCAAACTGAAGAATTCGTCTATATGCGTTTTTTTGCTCCAAAACAAACATTCTAACTCGTTATCATACCAAAACATATCCCAAATCCATTTTACACCGGATTTCTCCTTTAAAATAAAGGTCTTTGTACATGAATTGTCTTTGTGTGCACATTACTTGTCTCTGTGTGCATGTGTGTGTGTGTGCATGTGCCGTGTGCTAACCCGTGACAGGCCTGAGTCGTCGAAGAACAGAAGAAGGTCGCCGCATGTCGGCCAAAAACTTGTACAGATCTTCATCGCTCAGTCTGTCTCCTTCCTACACACGGACAGACGGCCAGGTTCATCGCTTGCACAAAACATGGAAGAACCTTTCAGATTGCTCTTTTCGCTGCATTTAAAAAAAAAAAAAAGAGAGAAGCTTTCTGCTGGAAGCAAAATAATGTAGACTGTACCAACTGTAGAAGCGCTTTGACACTGTTAAATGCATTTTCAATCCCTTATATTGTAACGGATTTACAAAAGTAACAAAACATTTTATAACATTTAAAAAAAAGATTGAAATCATGTTGTGTCATCGTAGGACATAATACGTATTTATGGTCTGCTCCTTTTGATGTACCAGTCAGGGATACAACCATATCCACTAGTTTAGTCTACATATAGTAGCAGACCCATAATTATAATCAGTCCGCTAAGAGCGACACCTGTGTTTGTTCTGCAACGACGCCTCTGTGTAAAGGGTCTACCGCTACGCTGACTAGAAGTATAAACAGCTCACGCCAAAAACGAGCAGAAACGCGCTCATTCGAAAAAGCACTGGACGACAAAACTAAATTGACAAAAAGAGACAAGCCGCAGTGTACCAAACTGTTGCCAAGGAGACGGCGAGGGGACACAACACAAACAGTTCATCCTCTGTGAAGCCAGCACACTCTGTCCCCCCGCTCCCCGCGGCTCTGACCTGCTTGAAGAAGTTGGTGACGGTCAGGGTCGCCGGCCGGAAGGTGGCAAAGTTGCATATGTCCTCCCCAACGCTCATGCGCTCAAAGCCCTTCTTCTTCCTCTCGTTCCACGTGCCGCTGTGGCTTTTTTTCTCTGGCGTGGGCGGGAGAGAGAAAAACGCGGTCACGTCAAAACGACAGAAGAGCCATGAGCTTCATCTCCTGTGCGAGTACTGCAATGACGTCCCTCTGGATATAAAAAGATACCATATCGTAAAGGTGACGTCTTGTACCACCAGGTGTCAGTGGCATTAGCCGTTACAGGCCGTTTTAAAAATCGGCCTCTTCTGACATCACAAGGGGGCGTGTCCACCTAGATGTGTGACAGATGAGCAGCGTTTGGTACAGTCCACGTGGGTAGGCTGGTAGACTGATCCAGCCAGCACACATCTAGGTGGACACGCCCACTTGTGAGGCAGATTTTCGGCTTGCGATGGCTATCACACTAACACCTGGCACCCTGTCGATTCCTTCCTTTTCCTGTTTAATGTACTTTTTGAATTTTTGAATCGCCGTCCAGTGGAGTTTTAGGTCTTTGCATATTTTGTGTCACCGAGACAAAGTTCCTATGCGTATACATGTTAATAACACGTCCAACAAAACAACAAGCCGCGGAGACGATGGGAGGCCGGGGCGGGTTACCGGAGTCCGAGTCCGAGTCGGTGCGGTCCAGTCCGCCCACGCTGCTGACGATGTTGAGCAGGTGGATGGCGGTCCAGGCAAAGGGCATGCGGAAGCGGCCCAGACGGGTGCAGGACTGCTCCGCCTGCGAGCGCAGCTTCTCCAGCTTCTCCTTGTGCTGCGCCATGGGACCAGAGGAGTGGAGGATTAAGGGACAATGAATCCTCTGGGGACGTCTTTGAGAGATGGGGGACATGCTGGCATCGTCCCTCCAACGTTATTACAAAGACTAAAAACATACAGCCTTTGAGAATATATATTCTGAACCATTGCTGGTTCAGAATATACTTTTTGGGGTAATTTACATAATATGGAAATGTGACTTGAAATCACGTATCAGAGACCAAAAAAAGCTGGAGAAAAAAAAAAGCTGGCACAGCTAAGGGAGAACTGCAAATATTGCAAAGTGTGCGGCAGACAGAATTGAGTAACCCCTCGTGCCCAGACGAGACCTACCTGGCAGCGAGTGTGCACGTCCCGCTGCCAAGTTTCAAGCACTGCACCGGCGTTTTTTTCTTTACAAATACATAAAAAGAAAAGCGTTTCCGTGTCTTGCTCGCCTACGTACCTTGGCTGAATCCGACTCCTTCATCACCATGTAGGGCTCACAGCATTCCCCGATGTCACCCTGCTGCAGCACTTTCTCCAGCTGGACGAGAGATCACAGGCAAGCGGACGCCGCGTCAGGTCACCGCGAACCAATTCCATCAGCGTTTCACAGGTTTAACAGATCCACGTGCGCTATGGCCGCCACATAGGAGGACGTTCCCGTTTAAACCCTGATTCATGCATTTGTGTGGACACAGCATCAATTCTTTGGAGTTTGAAAGAGCATGAAACGGTACCGAAGGCAGCCTTGACCTTGGTTCAAAATGTTGTGAAATGTGGTGTTGAAAGAATGAGGGGAAGGCTGCGGAGGACATTAAGCAGGTTTCACGTTTCATCTCCCAAATCAACTTAGAAAGCCGCCGGTATTTCACAAAGCGATTCGTCTGCATCCTTCACACGCCCTCGCACAGAGCTTCACGAGGAGTCCCGTCGGTGTGTGTGTTCCGGGGCCGTTGGAAGCATACCTTAATGACCAGGAAGATATCGGCGGAGGGGTAGGTGATGGAGAAGATGGCGGAGCGGGCCATGGTGGAGATGGCCGTGTTGGGGGTGTGGGCTTTCAGCAGGCCCTTCATCTGATCCGAGTTGAGGTCAAAGTGGAAGTCCTCTGAGATCTGTGGGAAGAGGAGGGGGGGGAATTGATCTTAGAAAAGAACAACAACAACAACAACAACAGCAACAACAACAGCAACAACAAGGGATAGGGTGAGCGGGAGGGCTGTGAGTCGGAGACACGCAGGGTTAAGAGGGGTTTAATGCAGTTTGGAGACTTCAGTGATTGAACCTGCAAGAACACTCACTTCGGAGAATAAAGGGAATTCAATCACGGGGAGGGAGCAAAGGGGCAGCTGAGCTTCACATTACTTTCAAGGGTTTGGCATGAGGGACAGAGAGAGAGACAGAGAGGGAGAGAGATACACAGAGAGAGAGACACAGAGAGAGAGAGAGACACACAGAGAGAGAGAGAGAGAGAGAGAGAGAGAGAGAGAGAGAGAGAGAGAGAGAGAGAGAGAGAGAGAGAGAGAGAGAGAGAGAGAGAGAGAGAGAGAGAGAGAGAGAGAGAGAGAGAGAGAGAGAGAGAGAGAGAGAGAGAGAGAGAGAGAGAGAGAGAAAAATAAGAGGCATAAAAGAGAGCGGGACTGAGAGCAAGAAAGAAAGAGCGAGTGTGGACCACCCTGAAGGATGAGTCACCAAATCACATAAAAATTATGTTTGGGGCCGAGGACTAGACACAATTACCTTCTTTTTTTCCTTGACGTCGTACAGCGCGAGTGTCCCAAATATCGGCTCGATTTCAATTTCAAATCTATAAAAATAAATAAAAAAGGGAAAGGCCATTTCACTTTGTGTGAAAGACAGAAGTCAAACTCTTACAGTGGCATTTCATCAGTAAGCATTGTTAGACACAGGCCGAGGGTTAGGCCCCTGGCTCAGGGGGATGCTGTGGCCTGTGGCGTGGGTGAGGGGGCGGCGGTGGATACGCACTTGAGTGACAGACACTTCACCATGATCCTCTGGCCACAGTGCTCCTTGGGCACCTCGGGGAGGGAGCACCTCTCCACCGCCTCGTCCTGAAAGACCAAGACCAGCGAAAAAGTCAGTGAGAAGGATATAAACACAACCCCGACATACACCGTCTCTATTTACCCGGACGCCATGGTAACGCTAAGACAGAAAAGCCTCGGAGTAAAAGAAAAGAGTAAAAAAAAAAGAAAAGAATGATGAGTGACACGGAGAGGTAATGAGAAATAAGAAGGACACTAAAGCTTTGGTTACCCAGGCAGCGAGCGGCTCGCTGCATGCGATGAACAATCATCTGATGGGAACATCCAATAAACTATCTGCACTCTGTCCTTCCATCTGAAGGTGGTAGGGACGCTACATAAAACTTTTTGTGTTTCACACACACACACACACACACACACACACACACACACACACACACACACACACACACACACACACACACACACACACACACACACACACACACACACACACACACACACACACACACACACACACACACGGATTGGTCCATGGACGAAACAGTATACCACAACCTTTTGCTGTATGTGCTGAAAACTATTTTGCGCACAAACGATGCGATTCCATTTCATTCTTTTCAAGGAGCTCATCCAGACCACGTCCATGAGGTTGTCGGCTGGCACGCCTGACCAGGACTCGCTCGAATCTCCTTACTAGCCCACCGAAAGCATGCAGAGGATACTGAAATGTAGCACGTCCAAAACCCTACCATCAACTCGTATGCACAGAAACAGTCTACCAACACCACCACGGCCAGCCCACTGGTCTCAGGGGATCGACCCCCCCCCCCCCCGCGGGTCGATCCCCAGAGACTGTAGCGTCCGTGGTTAGGGGACGGATCAGGAACCCACCTCGTCGGGCGTGGGGTAGAGCCCCAGCAGGTCGGGGTGGCGTCCCTGCAGCCGCGCCTCCGTGTTGCGCCGGTCCAGGTCCTCAGCGGCGGCGCGCTCCAGCACGGCGGGCAGCAGGACGTCCGGCGACGAGTTCTTCAGGTCGAAGATGCTGGAGGCCCAGCTGCCGCGCGGCGTGTCGTCCAGAGAGGCCGAGCGCCGCTTGATGTCGTCCTGTAACCACGGCAACGAGGCCGGTCGTTAGCGCTTTTGGCGGGGGGTCACGTCGTGTGCTCTGATGTTTCTTTCCGGGTCGGTTCGGTTAACGTGTCATGCTGGTGGTATTGATTTGACCGTTACGTCATGAGCCAGTGACAGGCATTGGGTTCGGTTTATGTGTCATGCTAACGGTATTGATTTGACCGTTACGTCATGTGTGAGTGACTGGCAGTGGTTTCGGAAACACAGTCATACTAATGGTATTGATGTCACGATTTGAACATGCGCATTGCTGTGCTGCAGTGGATTCAGATGAATGTCATGCTAATGTTATTGATTTCACTGTTTGGTCATGTGCATGGATGGACTAACAGCGGATTCGGTTACGTGTCATGCTAGGGGTATTGATTTGACTGCTTGTCAAGTGTGAGTGAACGTCAGTGGTTTAGGACACATCATGCTAATGTGATTGATTTCACTGTTTGGTCATGGGTATGGAGGACTTGCTGTGGATTCGGATCCATGTCATGAATTAAGAGATGGACGCCTCGAGGTAGGACGTGAACAATGAGGGTGGGATAAACTCCAGAGTCGTTTCACTTCGATCGCAGCGGACTGAGCAGAGGTCATCGGTTGTTGTTTACTTCCCCCACCCCCCCTCTCTTCTTACGGGTACAGCATTGACTTTAACGTGAAATGGTGAGTCACTCCGGGGAGCTAAGATGTTTAAAAGAGATAATGGTGGGAGATAAATTCCAGAACCCATTATCTTAAGTCAAGCTAATTGAGTTGGTTGCAGCAGGGCCCCAAGTGCACTGGGCACTATGCAACTATGCACTATGCATTTCCCTACGCAATGAAATTATTATTCAAGACAGAGCCGTTTTATCCGTGCCATTAAAATAAGAGCTGGACCCGTGCTGTTAGTGTTTGTGTTGCCTTGTTCCATCTAGCAGGCGGAGATGAGCAAGGCACTAGAAAAAAGGGCTGTCTGGTTTTCTTTTTTTTTGCTTTTTTCGATATGTTTAACCGTGATTTATTCTCGTGAGCCCATGGGCATTTTTTGATTGGTCGACGCCACGGAGTACCTGGTCGTCATGCCGATCGGCGGCCGCCACCTCATCGAGCTCAAAGGTCTGTTTGACCAGACCTCGCTGCCTCTCTCGCTGGCTCTCAGAGTTGTGGGGGCTGTATGCGGTACTGTAGTGTTGATACCTAACCGAGAGAAACGCATCAGAAATAGTGTGCCGTTGTTAAAAAAGTGAACAACACATCCAAAAGCAAGAAGACGCTGAATAATTGACCGTGCTGTACAGGAATAATTAGGGTACAGTGTGTCTGGGTGAATTATGCATGGCTTACTTTCTCTGAATGACGAGCCAGTCATCTGTGTAGACTGCCAGGGCGTCTCTCACTCTAGGGTCCAGTGGGCTACACACACACACACACACACACACACACACACACACACACACACACACACACACACACACACACACACACACACACACACACACACACACACACACACACACACACACACACACACACACGAAAAAATAGATAACATATGAATAATTGAGTGAAGGGAAGCAGTGCATTAACATTCATGTCAATGGAAAAATACGACTGAAAGATGTACTCATTCTGATGTGATCTATTCTCGATCAGATCACAACGAGTGCGAGTGTGTGTCCCTGCTGGGAAACATGATGCGAAGTCCTTCAGTTTGAGGCCTTTACCTTCAGGGCCTATGGTTCTAGTGGCTAGGTCTATGGGTTGGGACTTACTCCTCTTCAGGCAGCGGCGGCTCCAGGGTGGAGCACTCCTTCACCTGCTGCACCAGGTTCAGGTCGTCCTGGGGGAACTCCATCAGCTGACGGAGGGGACCAGGCTCTGCCCCCGGGGCGTGGCTGCTCACATACTCCTCAAAGTCCACAGGCTCCACCACCTCAGAGAGGGGGACCTGCCAATCAAAGTGATGGCGGATTAGACTGCTGCTTAACCACACGGGGAGACGGCGCTCGGTGCCTCGTCAGCTCAATGAGATTAAGGGGACTAATTGGTAACTCCAGAAAGAACGAGAGGGGAGAGAGACAGAGAAAGAGACAGAGTGGGACAGGGAGAGAGACACACACGCACACGCACACACACACACACACACACACACACACACACACACACACACAATAGTGCCATGCAATGAGGAAGAGATTATGTTCATTTTGTTATAATTACATGTGTATGGACGTGACTGACTGAAATGTCAGCATTAAACATTGTAATTAACCACGCGAGTAGGAACTCCTTGTCCTGTCTTGGAAAAAGGTTTGTCCCTGTTAAAATAGGGTGTGACAAGGAAGGTAATACAATAATATCATGGGCTTTATTATATGATTTAAAATACTGATATTAACAGTATTCTAGACTAGCAATATCCAGCACATTCTGATTCATTTTTTGTCTTACAACAAGAAATATATAAAACAGAAGTCTGATAAAGAAATGGATACATTTATAGACTCTATTGGCTTTACTTTAATCATGTGAATATGGACAGGGGTCTAAATTCAATTTTATCAAACAAATTGCGGTTGTGCAGCCTATAAACAGGTGTGACGATTTTGCCTGTTATACACAAATACCTTTCAAAAAGTTTGTGACACTTTCAATAATTGCTCAATGATAATCCCCGACAGGCACAAACAGGTTGAACAAGTTACCTTCCATCAATTAAAGGATACTAATTTGAAAATAAACTCCAATTCAAATTTTAATTTCTTCCAGTGATCCGTCATCCAGAATAGGGCATTTATTTGCATACCCTTGAGGAGTCACTATTTGCATTAAGTACATAATGGCACAATGTACAAAACCACCTTTTATGTTTAAGAGCATTCAGAACGGCGCCTCCATACAGGCACGGTATGACGTCCACCACTGCTCTAAAGCTTGGTGCGCATCGCAGCGTCACTCATCACTACCACTGATCATATTAAACAATGAACAAGACCAGTGAATCGTACGACATGTCGTGCTGTCTCCCATGCTGTCGGGCGCGGAGCTCCGTGCCTTCGTCTGGTGCGAGACCCGCTTTACATTGAAGCTCTGCCGAGTCGCGCTCGGACCAAGAGTGGATCCGAAAGACATCAAAATACTACTCGTGTTTTAACTAATTTGTTTGAAATATAACCTTATCATTTAACATAAGGGTTCTCAAATGTGATCATTTTGGTCGCAGTCTTGAGCCCTGCATGTAACCAAATGACACATCCTTGCAATCGCAAATAAATCCTTAAACATCTCAGAATTTCAAAAGGCTTTTCACAGACTCATCGATTTGTTATGCTGCAGCTTTTAAATGCAATCACTTGAAATAAAGTTCAAATCAAAAGAGAGTCATTGTGAGTCTTTGCAACTTTCAGACACCTAGGGCATGATTAAATGTACATTAGATTGAACATTTGCTACTGCTGCCTTTACAAGGATGCGGCCCATATACAGGTTTGTTGTTTTTCAAGCCTTAATTGTTAGCAAGTGTGGCTTATGTACGATGCGGTGTGTATTCGCGTAATTACGGTATTTATCTAGCGGGCATCTTAGTTGTAAATGCTAGCCGGCCTTAGCCACCCAGGAAGGATGAACCAGTATGGTCGCTAGGTTATGGTGATGCAGGTCAGGGTTAAACTTACAGGCTGGTGAACTCCTCCTCTCTTCTTGGAAAGCTGCGGGGAACCATACTCTCTTGACACTTGCTTTCTGACCTCTGAGGCCACCGTCCTGTGCATCAGAGAGAGAGAGAGAGGGTGAAGATGGGAGGGAGAGAGGAGAGAGTGTTGAGTTAATGGAGAAAAATTGGTGCAGACTGTGCAAGTCATGATGAATACTTGCATCGGAAGCTACCAAAGTTACCATCAAATACTAACCTACTTTTTTTTTCTCTCACATAACCTTTGTCAACCCTCTTGTTTTGTAGTGCCCTTACATTTCTGCCCATTTGGCCAATAAGCTACTGTACTCCTAACCCAGGGTATCTGCAGGTTTCAGCAAGTCAAATTTAAGACTTTTTAAGACCTTTTAAATACCACCTTGAATGAAATTTAAGACCTAAAACACGCGATGGTGGGGGTTGGCAACAGACGCGAGCCAACTTCGGAAACGGACGTCTTCCAGCCACCTGTCCTTGAATTTGCACCTACCCATTGTCGCAAACTAGCTAGCAAGCGCGCAGGTAATCGTTTATATATGCAGCTAGAAGAAAGAACCCTCTCTACATGTCCTTCCTGAAAAGTCCCTCGAGAAAAATAAAAAAATACATAGTCCTGCCCGACAAATTTAAGACCTTGAGTTACAGTATTTAAGACCATCATATGACATTTGTAACGAATTTAAGACTTTTTAAGGCCTTAAATTTAGAAACATGAATTTAAGCCTTTTAAGACTTTTTAAGGATGCGCGGACACCCTGTAACCATCCCTGCAAGGCGAGAACTCTCTTCTGCATTCCTTCTCAATGCTCCTTTCCATTGGATTTTGGGGGAGTTTCAGCCTGCTCTCTAAGACTTGGAGTTAGGGTACATTGCCCTTATGAGGTTGTCGCTGATTAAAGGATACACAGATATCATTGATTTTAGTTCACTTGGATCTTCTATTTCAGGACACAGTGAAGAGCTTGTGGTGAAGTGCTTCTCCAAGAGACCTGGAATTTATGTTTAAAATCACTGCTATTCAAATGCAAGTACTAAAATCTTCAAAGTCACTAAAGACATGTCCACAAACAAGGTCAAATGTACATTCCAATTACAACGAGCAACAGATCAGTGGTAAAGGGCTTGAGTGGAGAAGGACATGCATTGCAAACCCTAAGCCTCAAGTCTAAGCCTTACCGGTATTACTCTGAACCTCTGCTACATTTGGCCCCATCCCTACCGACAACATCTAGATCTATCTATGCCACTATACGGTACAAAGAGCCCCGCAGCAGGCATCCAAGGGAGGGGACGGGCCTCACTATCCACCATTTAGTCATTAAGTCTTTCATCTAATGTGACATACAGTGAACTTTGTTGGTTAATTTTATGTACAGGCCACGAATGAATGGGGTAGTAGGGGGTTAGGCATCTAGCTCGAGAAATGCCTACAGGTTAGCCTGCGGGGGACACGGGGGCTGGAACCAAAATCCTTTCGGCTGGGGGTCCATTCCAACACCCTAACTACGAGACGCTCCTACCTCCGGGCCTGTAGCAAGGGAGCAGGCACGGATCCAGAACTTCACGCTTGGCTCTTTATGGACCAACGGCAAATGGAAAGGCTTACGCAGATGACAAAAGCCAAACAATTGGCCAATCGTCTGGCAGAAGCTGCAAGCAGCTGCTCTTTTCATCAGTATCCCTCTCCCAGGGACAGGCAGCTGTAGGTCCTTGAAACTTTTAAAATAACGGCACATATGGTTGAATATGAATATGTGTGAATATGTGCTTGTGCAACGGTATATGCACAGATACTCGGGTTACGGGATTGAAAGATGTATGAATACATTGCATCGGGTGACTAGCTATGCCAGATCACTCAGTATTGTATTGCAGTGCTGGATTAAACATTTACTTCACAGACTCACAGAAAGAGTGTGGAAAAAAACCAAACACCATCAAAAGCAAAACACCATCTAGAATTCTCCCTTGAAAACAGGAAGGCGCTCGCTCGACAGGGGCTACAGCTGGACCCCTCTACACACACACACACACACACACACACACACACACACACACACACACACACACACACACACACACACACACACACACACACACACACACACACACACACACACACACACACACACACACACTTTCCTGCATCCGGGACTCAACAATAGAGCGCGTCTCACTCTGGTCAACACAAGGCAGTCTACAGGAATGTAGTGCAGGACATTTTAAATATAGGTCCTATTATTCTCTGCAATGGCACCTGATGCAGCAACAGAGAGAACCAAATGTAGCCCTATACCAGTGTCAGAGATGACTAACAATTCAATTGCAACGTCCTGTAATGCTGGCTGGGCAATGGTTCGTACACTCGACATGACATGACAGTTAGATCGCAGGACAAAGAACCACTTGATTTTAATCGCAGTCATTTGATTGCGTTCCTCTTTCAACAGTCAATATTGGTGCCAAGAAGTCTGGCTAATTCTAAATAACAATAACTACTCAGGTTTCCTCAAACACAAGGTTACAGTGACCAAGCAGTGCCTGACTATTATGTATGTGTGTTAGGCTAACTTTAAACTGAACAAACAAAAGTCTGATTTAGAGAAGAAATGCACACTTAGACAACGCCACGACGAACAATAATAATGTATTCCCGAAATCCCAATTAAAATGTTACAGCTAGGAAAACGTGTCATGAGGATGTCTCAGAGGATAATCAGAACGTCCTGTAATTGATAGAGCATCCAGGCTGGCGATTAGCTCCGCATCCTGTTGGCGCTGCTGATCACAACACAACCTTAATTAACGTTAATTAACCTTCTAGACGTGGAAGTAATCTCTAATTTGCCATGTTACAGTAATATGTTGGTGATGTGTCACGTTATTTCATGTGGTTTTAGAACTGTGTGAAAACACAACAGTTCCACATCAGGATCTGGGGGTGGGGGGGGAACTCAAGCGACACATCCACATCCATGTCAACACAGGGAATCGTTGGATTACTTCTAGTTGATCGGGCTTTTCGGCGTCATGGTCGTTTACGTCTAGGTTATACACGGATTAAAACGTGTCTAGTTTCGGTTCAGCATTCATTAAACATGTATCGATAACCCCTTGCAGTCCACACACACACACATCCTAGCATAGGCTACTGTCCAGCAGGACACCCCCAGCCCGGAGATCCAGGACTACTCATCAATAACTTAACAAGTAACGAGCCTCACCGGTTAATTTTGTGCGCAAACGCCCGTCTCTCACTCGCTGTAGATGACATTGCGTGTCTCCATGTAGAAGAGACTCTTCCAACTTTGAATCCGTGGGCTTACTTATATCTATCTTTTTTTTCCCCACGCACTGGCAGTCCCGCAAGCTCTCGGTCCTTTCTGTTTGGATTTCTCCAGAGTCAAATCGTTTCCGAGTGGCGCGGCAGCCCCGCTTGTTCCTCCTAGCGGATGGGAGCTGAACGGGCGGGTTGTCGCGTGTCGGGAGCGGTCGTCGTCGTCTCTGCAAAGTGTGGGAGAGAATTCTCACCTGACCGGTTTGGAACAATGAAGCACATCCTCACAGGTTTTGGGTTTCGCCTGGGTTAAGTTTTAAAGCCAGCAAATGTTCTCACTCCATGATTCTGACTCCATGACACATAAAACAAATTAAACAAATTAATTATGAAATAACAAATTGATACATATTACATTTTTGGTTCTTTTATTTCTAAGTTTGCAATTATGGATGCTCTTGCAAACTGCCAAAAACTTGTTTTTCGGATCTTCTTGAGGCAAGTTAGCGCCACTTAGCGGACTGACGAGCATACAGACGCGTTCTTTTTTCTATTGTTTGACCAGCAGATGGCGGTATTCACCGCGACTATCAAATTAGGCCGTGTTGTCGGCGCGTATTTTTGTGTATTGGCCTTTTGTCTCGACAGCGTGCCTCACTTTGCTAAGTCAACAACATAACATGAATAAACAAATACCCGACGATTATTCAACAACATGCTAGGATTCATCGACAAGGATGAGTTAGTACATATGTTTGCATCATACACCTTGCATTGCTCAAGGTGTATGACGATATCTTATGATTATAATAACAATACTACATATTAATACTGCAGTAAGGAAAAAAATGTGTTACTCTATGAGCTATTGCTCCTTAGAATAGGATCATTGATGGACCACACCTAGTCAATAAACCGTGTATTTTACTACCCTGCATTTCCATATCCCTCATTAATTTCCTACCCTACCCAACCCAGCGCCCAATATCAGTAAATAATACTGTCTAATAAAGATGCTCCAATCCCAAGCCCTTCCCCCCCCCCACACTCTAGTAGAATCCCTCTTGCCCCCCCCACCCCTCCCATATTCAGCACCCTGGAGAGAGGCTGCAGGTATCCAGGCCAGCCACTCCAAGATGGCTGATGAATGGCATGCACCGTATCGGAGACATATGAAAAATGGAGAGAGCGAGGCAGAGAGAGAGAGAGAGAGAGAGAGAGAGAGAGAGAGAGAGAGAGAGAGAGAGAGAGAGAGAGAGAGAGAGAGAGAGAGAGAGAGAGAGAGAGAGAGAGAGAGAGAGAGAGAGAGAGAGAGAGAGACAAGGGGTATGGGGGGGGGGGGGGGGAAGTTAGCGAGGATAAATTAACCTTGTGTGACAGAGAGAGCGTGCAGGAGAGATAGAGAGAGCGAGAGAGAGAGCAGGGAGGGAGGGAATTGGTAGAGGGAGCATGTTTGCATGCAGGGAGCAATAGACTCTCGGTGAACACAGTGAGGCAGAGTTGGAGCTTCCAGTAGGCTAGGTTGCTGGCTCGCGGGCGGTGCTAATGAAGATAAATGAAGCTCACGTTCTCAGTTTGCTCTACATACAGTGCGTCTGAGCCCTGAAATACATTGTGTTCTTCATGCAACGGAGAACAGGGGTTTCGGGGGAAATGAAACACATTACTTAGGATTGTCTCTGAGAGGACAGATGAAGACGTCTTATTGGTTTTAAAAATTGATGAATCAAATTTCCTGTCTAAAGGTGGATAACATTCAATTCTAGGAAAATGATTCATTGTTTTCCTCTGAGAATATGGTTATTCAAATTGACTCCAGTTGCTACAAAATGTTGTGTATAATTCATTATGAAAATGATCTATGTATTATTCTGGCATTCATACCTCAAGCCTTACACCTTATTCGTACACCTAATTCCGAGTCATTTGGTCACGGTGATCTAAAACTCTCTATGCATTTGAATAAAAGACACTATCAAACACTATCCATTAAACTGACACTGATTCTGTTTTCTATGACATTGCAGTGTCCTTGCACTGTGAAGACCACCGCTCCCACACCCCCCCCCCCCCCCCCACCAGACCCCTACCACACAGTCTGCTACATGTGGACAGAACCCACCTTGCCTTCCGTGCCCTTCACTCTCCCTCTCTCTCTTTGCCTTTCTGCTTATGGAAGCCTTTCAGTTCCCCCGGATCGGCACCATTGTCTGAGCCCCGCCTGCCCGCCCCCCCCCAGCCCGCCCCCTAACCCACCCCATCACACTGCTGTGTTAGCGAGGAACCAAAAGAGAGGGTGTCAGACACCACCCACACAGATCTCTTTCACGCCTCCGTGTTCCAGATGGGTCTGCCTCTTTTTTTTTTCATCCAAGGTTTTCCTCCGAAGCCAGGAGTCCTCCAAAATGGACCCCCCCCTCCCACCCTCCAACCCCTGCACCCCCGCCCCCCCACACCACACCCTCCCCGCCCGCCACCCCCTCCCCCACCCCCTGCTCCCCTCAGCTGCCGTCACACCACCTGCTCTCGTCGCCACGAGTCGGCTGCACCCAGGGGCAGGCCTGCCTGGGTCCCGCCCCGACAGGGAGGCCCATTAAAGCCATTAAGCACTCTTTCCCACTAGAGACTGGTTCCGGGACATTGCTCTTTAACACAATTTAGTACCCCGCCCTCCCCCCCCCATCTGAAGAAAATAATCTCTGCGGCACCAAAACCGACCGCAGGGTTTGTCTTTTGGCACAATAAAAAAGTCCCATAAACTAGCCGCCATTGAAAGTCCGCGCAGAAGAGTGAATAAACGTTGAAAAAAGAATCAGAATCTCTCAGACCAACAAAGTGTAATTCAGTGAAACCAAAAAACAAAAAAAAAGATTGCAAGGGGCTCATCCTCTTTTGTTCACGCTGGTGTCAATGGAGGAGAGTGGAATTACCTCGGGCTAGACTGACAATAGTAATCAATAATGCTAATGCTAATCTGCCCTTCTATCTCCTGGTAGTGATGGTGGTTGCCCCCCTGTATGAAGGAGGGGGGCAGGCAGATGCTCTTTTGCTAGCTCGCCTCGACGCACCACATGTAGCGTCTTCAGGGTAGGGTTTTCCAACCCCCCCCCCCCCCCCCCGTTTGAACCTCCACACTTGGCTTGACCTTTCCCCTCCAGGGACAGAGGGCAAACAGCCCCAGCCCCGGCCCCAGCAGCAGCAGCAGCAGCAGCAGCAGCAGCAGCAGCAGCAAGATGCATCTGTTCCAGGACAGCTGTTGGTCCCATAATGTAATTTATCCTATGGATAGGAAGGGACGACTTAGGTAATCACTTCAGGATTGTTTAAAAAGAAAAAAAGAACCTGCTTAATTACTTTAGAAGGACCGGATATATGGTTTTTAACCAGCCGCCCCTCTCCCCATTCATAGCAGTCAAAAGAAGAGAAAAATAATCATTTGAAATCATGATCTTATATGTGACTAAATAATAAAACTATCAGGGGGTCTGTGGTGTGTCGTTCACTCGGCTTTTGGGTTAGAGGGTGAGTGAGTGCGTTTGGGATGCAGGCATGGATTTGAAGAGGAGAAGCCTCAGATACAAGGAGCAGCAAGGCCGCACTTTACCCGCTGCGCTTACATTTACATGGAATGGGCTGCTTCGCTCTTGCTGGTCAGTCACTAATCTAGGTTTATGGAAATATTCTCGCACCGCTGCTCACATCACCATGCACCATTCACCCACTCACACACCACACGGCACACAACCGCAACTCGAAAAGAGATGGTTATGTTTGTGAATATATGCAGATATATGGCCGACACAACTAACCATGTTTACCATTTCCTTTCTCTTCCTCCTTGAGTTGCATTCAAATTGTGTCTGGCAGGAAGAGCTACCGTCATCCCCAGTGCCCCCCTGCCTTACCGCACTTTCCCCGCCTACACCAACATGCTAGTTACCACCAAACCCCCCACACCACTCACAAGTTGGTTCCACACACACACAGCACACAACAGACATGCAGACATGCACACAGGACCCTTCCACCACACCCTGCAGTCCCTAAGGGTTCAGAGCACAAACATTGAAAAAAGAGAAGTATTCCTGTGGACACCTCCCCTACATCTGTCGAGGAGGGTGAGCATGGTTTTTGGTGGGGGTGTGTGGGGGTGGGGGGGGGGGGGGGGGCAATATCAGTCCATCTGTCAGCAAACGGCTTTTCATCTTGATTGTGAGGAAAAGTATTAGCTGTGGCATGTAACCTACTGCTCTTATATCCCTCTATTGCATGCATATTAGCTTACTCGTCTGTAGATGGGGCCCTAGTAGTCACAGATACACCCCCCACCAACACACCTACGCACCATGTCCATTCTGCAAGATCCGCAGTACAGTAAAGGCTGCTTTCTCTTATTACAGTCCACTAGCATGCGCTCAGAATCACTCCGCAATGATGCTTTTAAGCAAAATAGGCATACTCAAAAGGAGAATTTTCCACTCTAGATGGCCGGCCCATCTCCAATTGTTAACGCAAATGGAATTGGGATGTGCAAAGGAGGGATGCCCATGTCAAAACAGTTTTAATCGTTCTACCATGTACGAGAATGCTTATGAAACCGGGGGAGAACACATATGCGCGCGTGGCAGGTAAGTGTGACAAAGGTGAAATGCTAATGCTGGAAATAACAGGGACAGAAAAGAGTCAGCCTTTTCAATATTCGAAATCAACGTGCCTTACGTGTAGCAGCATGGGTTGTGGTCCTTGATTCGCTTGCCTGCCTGAGCGTCGCGGGCGTGTGACGTATGTGTGGTCGTGCGTGCGTGCGTCTGTTCTGTTCCATTACAATAAACAAACACACAATTATGTACAATAACATAATAACCGCCTTGCGACTCGGTCATCTCAGCACCAAAGGCAAAAGAGGAAAAAGAGGATCCACAATGCAGCTTGCTTCGCCTGTAATGCCAAAACACATAGCCTCTGACTAACAAACAACGAGGACTAACCAATGATTAGTAGGACAAGAGGACCAAGACCAAAATGGCCTAATGTTCACGTGACGAAGACATAGACAGAGAGAGGGTAGTAGAGAGAGGGAGAAAAGCGCCTATTTTTTCGCAGGTGCCATCATGCATCTTCTCTTGAGTAGCAGGTAGAGCTGTGCAATCTCAGTCATCTCATATTTATTCCAGTGGAGCTTCCGGGAAGGACTATGTGCTATTGATTTTAAGGCTCGCTATTACTGATACAGGGGCGGGCTGAGTATGTGTGGGGGGACAAAGGAAAGGAGAGGGGAGTGAGAGGCAAAGAGTGAAAGAGGAGGATGATGACGCGGGGTAAAATTAAAATGGAGGACTAGGAAGTGCAGTGTTTTAAAAAGGAAATATTACTCTTTCTTTCTGTTCCGGGCCTACTGTCATACTATGGCGCGTGTTTAATCGTTTTCCTTTGACTGGTAATGTCTTACGATAACCACTGCACGCAACAATATTCCATACGATTAAAAAAAAAAAAATTAGAGCCAAAATTAAAAATTTTTTGTGTTTAATATATAACATTCACTATTCTCAGCGATTACAAACATGAAGCCTAAAATCATGCGCTGGAAAGACAGTTTATAATTCCTTTCATCATTTCCGCGTGAGTTTTGCCTCTCCGCACATTTCTGGAATTTTCTTACTTTAGTCAGATTCAGGGACACAGGGTAGAAATTTTGAGTGTGGAAAAAACGAGGGTTGTCTGAAAGTGTTGTGGTGCTATGGTCCCCTCGACAGCACTCGAGACAGGAGCAAAATGAAAGATTAATAGCTAACATGGTTTGCGGAGTCACACATGGGCCTGTAAGGCCCAGTGGGTGGTCCCAATAATAA
>OLKM01000773.1:0-37500 GCA_900291075.1 Melanogrammus aeglefinus
AACAACTTTCCTCCACTTCATCCTCTCTCTTTTAAACTGCTCACAAATGCCTTCTCCCTGCAACACCAGCGCACTAATGTTGGTACTCTTTCCTCTGTATATAACTATTTTATCTCTCTCTCTCTCCCCACAAATGCCTCTTTCTCTCGTCTCTCATTTGTTCAAAAGATTTCCCTCAACCCGCCTTTCTCCGTGTGCTTTTTTAAAATTCACTAACAAAAAAAAAGAGATAAGCGGCAGTGTCTGTTCCTCAGAGCACTGATGCCTCAGTCTCGTGAGTTTGAGTCAGGATTTCTCACTCCCCTCTCAGCAATTAAAAATGAGAAGCAAATTTAAACCTAAAAATACGACCAACATCACTAATATTCTTTAACAAACAGTTCAAATGAGGCCAATGACTTTTGATGTGATAGCAGTCTAGACATAGATATCTCTCACTCTTCTCTCACTCTCTCAATTTCAATAATGCTTTCACTCTAACACAAATGACACATGACCTAGTTGCAATGCCTTTACATCATCACCGAAACACTCGGTCGGTGATGTAACAGTTGTAACCAGACTCTCTCTCTCCTCTCTTCTCTCTCGTCTCTCTGGCACTCTCCCTTCTCTCTCGATCTCTCTCTCTCCTCCCTCTCCGTCTCACTTGGTGGCTGAGTTCTCCCACTGCTGGTGCAGAAGCTGACAGCTGTCCCTCCAGCAGCCCGCTGTGGTCGCGCCGGCCACACCAGCGCCACACACGCTTCCGCGTTGGCGCCGCGAGACTCCGGTCAGGTCCCGTGCACCGCGCGTCGGCAGAGACAACCTCGCCGTCTGCTGCAGAGCGCAAACAGGACGGGCAACGCATGTCGGGACAAGCGGCTCAATCCCACGGGTGTGTGGGCCGAGATTCTCACTTACTAGACTTTTCTCCTCTCCTCTCTCTCTCTTCTCTCTCTCTCTTCTCTCTTCACATCTCTCCTCACATCTCCGTCTCTCATCCCTACTCATTCTAATCACTCCAAAAGAAAAACACTCTCTCTCGGCCTAACTCTCTCCTCCTCTCTCTCTCTCGCGTCTCTCCTCTCCTCTGCTCTACGCAGTTGATTAAAGGGTGGTTCGAGAGAGAGAGCGCATAACAAAGGTGGAGAGAAGAGAGGAGGAGCGAGTAAACTCACCAGAGCAAAACATGGCCGGGGGGGGGTGGGTGGGGGGGTGGGGGGGTAGCTGGGGCAAGCGGAGTGGGCAAGTGGGGGGGGGGGGGGGGGGGGGGGGGGGGGGGGGGGTGTCCTGGCCACGCCGGGGGAGGGGGTCCTGACATGATAATAGAGGAACTCTATTGTGTAAGTTGGGGGGCCTATAGAGGGGGTAGGGGGTTGGAGAGAGTGGGGGCTAAAGGGCCAGTGTTCTGATTGGCTGCTGAATCCCATTCTCACTAAATTATGCACTGAAATATTTTTGTTTTAAAAGGTTTTATAAAAGGTGTTAAGTCACTCTCGATCTCCAAAAGATAACACACTGATGATTGAGCCCATGGGCCACTGATGATGGAAACTCTAGCATTTGTTTTATTACTAATGTTACGAACTGGGTTTCCGTGGCGACACCGTTATGATCTATGGGAACAATGGCGCTTACTGCTAATGGTGTCGGAACAGTACTTGCTACTTTAAAAATTTGTTTTTTGTGATCTACTTTTTATTTTTTTCCCATTACAAACAGACCAAAAAAACACCAAATAACAAGACAGGAGGACTTTGACAAGAAGAGTGAAGGAAGCAAAAGTACAAAACTTGGCCGAACCCTCCTCCCCCTAATCGGCTCTCCATAAATGAGTAACATTTAAGGATAACAATATTCAAACGATAACACTGTCTTGATTGTCTTGAAGGATCAGTTATTGTAGGACCTGACAAAACAAACACACACTCCCATGCAGGCAGACACACACTCCCATACAGGGAAGACACACACACAAACACACAACTCACCCTGAATAGCCTCTCTGCCGCCTCAGGATCCTGGCTTCCCATTGGCTGCTCCAGGCTCAGCTTCAGGTCATCAAGCTGACGCCCACAGACGACCAACTTGTCCCCAAACAGCGACCATTCCTGAGGAGAAGGCCGGAGATGTGTCCATAGTAATAACGTGAACATGTTGTCACATAACAAGTGATCTGTGGTCTTAGTCCATGATCCATATTTTGCCCGCAACGAATTATTATTGTAATAAAATCCCTCTAGAATAATCCGCAGCCTAAAAGCCTTTTATGAAAGCACAAAGTCCACCCTTATGTAGCAAGGATATTGGCGCATTATTATCAAATAGTGTGCTGCCAGATTCCTTATTAATGAAGCATGGTTCATTCATGAATACTCATTAGTACAGTATTTATAATCAGTTATAAATAATTCAAGATAAATCAATAATGTTTTGTAAGAGTAAATGGTTTTCAAACCATTTACAGTTTGTTAATAAGGTTATAAACACATAATAATGTTGCAATTCATGATCGATATTTGATATGAAATCGAGGAAGTAGAAGAATATATACATGAGGGGGTGGAGGAGATGCAAATAGTGGGTTGTTGTTTTTTAAAGCCCATTGTACCAATATAAAACTAATTTGAATCCATCACTAGATCACTTGTCTCCCCGGCTAGCTCCATCGGTCCTTCATGTGGGCCCCGTGAGCGACTGTCATACAGGGTGTTAGCACAGGGAGATGGGCCAGTCCCCTGATCTTGTTTGAACAGAGTCCACCATAAATCCTGCCTCCAGGAGGATGACGGGTCAACACACGTCAGGTCTGACCCATGCGGGCGGGCGGGCGCGGGGCCGCGATGAGTTGGGATTATGTAATGGAAAGTGGACCGGAGGTACGACGATAGATACGGGAGTAGCAACAATACGGGAACAGTTCCCTGGATGGTTGTCATGTGGATGTGTTTCTTGTTTTGAGAATGTTTGTATTTCTGCGACCTCGATTTTTCTAATTCATTATATTAAGGCCCCTAGATACCGAGTGTGCTAAGCCTGTTGTTCATTCATACGCTGCGTGCGCACCCTTTGGCCACACCATGCAAACATGAACCCTGACGTATTGTAAGATAGGCCACTTCAATCCTATTTGTTCCTCGTCACGTGACCAGAACGTCCACCTTCACCACACACACAGGTCTGGAACGACGTGCCATGGTAATAAACAGACCGATTCCACGGAGACCGGGGACCACGCGGCCTCTTGGATCTAGATCATGGTGAGATTAGTGCCAACGGTTTGAACTTCCCCAGGCCGGGTTCTTTTAATGTATGTGTGCATGGGAGTGTTTTTTGTGGGAAGGCAGCTTTTGGATATGGGTCAGCCACAATGGCCATCTCAGACACATACAACACATACACAATATACATATACACAACAGGCAGAGACCAACACATCACTGATATAGCGGAGGGTAGGAGGGTCAAATGGAAACCCGTCTTCTATTTGTCTAGTTACCCTCCCTCCCCGCCCAACCCAGCTCTGCCACTGAGTGCCCAGTCCTCTTGGGGAGTCCGGGGAACACACACACCATTAATGTATTTACGAGTTATTATTCTTTTGTTTTATTATACTGGACAGCAGTGGGGTAGAACAAATGGCGCTAATGGAAAGATGTGTCTGGCGCACGGCGATTTAATGGCTGAATTTACGACGTGTGAAACAGCCCAGTCGAACACAGTTTCGCAACTGAAGGGCTGCTGGATCAACCGTTGGCTACCTCGGACCGCTAACGGCCAACAGCTTTCGGACGGGCTGACGTGCGGTACCTTGACGGTGGAAACGGCTGGCCTTGCTTGAAGTGGCGTGCGAAAACAAACGTTGTTCAAGACCAGATTTGTGCCCCTTGTTGAGATGCTCTATGCCTGTATCTCTAAGATGACACTATAAAGTACTACGTTCAAAAATAACGTGCGTTCTATTAACCTTGTGTTCTGATCATACAACTACACTGCACTCTTTTCATCAGGAAAAGCTTGCCCTTGCAGCGCTCTGCTCCCAGTTTCTATAGACTGGGAGATGTTATTGTTCTCGGCCTGTATAGATCGGTGTGTGCAATATGCAGGTGCATGTCTGCGCGGTGTGTACCTGAAGCACAGAGTTAACCAGGGCCGTTCCGCTCCCCAGCAGGGTGCTAGTCTGCTCCCACGCCTCCTCCAGAGACCGGAGGTCTTGGAGTAGTTGTCCGTGATCAGCAGGCTCTGTTGAGGGTGTTGTGGACGCACACAGTCTTCTGCCCAGCCTCCAGGGTCTGCCCGTAAACAGAGCCGTGTGTGGCCATGGTTTCCTCCAGCCGCTGGGAAACAAACAAAAACAACACGACTCTAGGTTATTCTTGAATATGCAATTTCTCCTACTCTACGACTACTTGTTTTTGCTGTATATTCAAAAGTAAACGGACACTAAAACCACTCAGGGACAGCACAAGCTTTCGCTTTAGTTTTTAAGTCATTATCTATCAATCAGTAGCGTGCGGTGAGCCTATATTTCATTGGGGCAGAAGCTACTGGCGTATGATGACCACACCCACAATTGACATGTTTTTTTAATATGTATATTTTGAGCTCCATCAAAGAACTTGTCCGGCCAAGTGTGTTCTCTTCTAATTTTAACCTCTCAAATGTTTGTTTTAACAAACTCAACACTGTTAAACAGAGGCGCAACACCGCTTGCCATATCTGCATCTGATATAAAAACGTTGAAAGATACTGGCGTAATAATTCCAGCTAAAACAACAACAGTTCTAAAATACGACCATGGGGCAGACTACTTCACGACCATACAGCCGTCATTTAGCGTGGATTGTAAATCTTATTGCAGCCTGCAGGCTTATGTGATAAACATCCGGAGGAACGTGGTCGCTGAGCGGCCCCAACATTGCGGGATACGTTAAACTCAACTAGAACCGTCCACAATTGTATGTCCACAGACCAACGCAAACTATGACAATTGACCACAAGTGTCATCCGATGCAAGTGTATGTCCCATGTGTTGGCCCATTCCCTGAGGTTGAGTTGAGTTTGGGTTCTGGGGGCTCATTATATGCTCCAATACCCCTTGTTTAAAGAACCACTACACCTGTCTGACACAGCCAGCCTGTCGGACATCGGACTGCTCTGAAGGCCAAAAAGCCCCATTGGGTACAACATCAAATGGAAAGAATCTGAAGCTCAACGTAGAAAGACGGTTCTTGGGGGCCAACCTTGTAGCCGTCGTGGGCACGCCGTAGCCGCCGCAGCGTGCAGGGCGTCCCTCCGCCGGGGTGGTGCTGGGGGTCGGGCTGGGGGGACCTCAGGACCCTCCAGAGCAGCCTGGAGCGCTGCTGGTAGCCCCGGCTGAGGGAGAGCTCCTCCCTCAGCCGGGCCCTGCGCTCTGCAGCCCCGGCCACACAGCCACGCTGCCAGCCCTCCCTCAGCCGGACCACGCTGGTCAGGAGCTCCGCCCTGGGGGGGGGGGAGGGGGGGGAGGGAGAGAGCGTTGGCGGGGGCTCAGCTGTGGCCTCACAAGGTTGTTGGGCGGTCAGTATTTGGGATATATCAGACAGTAATGTGTGTGTGTGTGTGTGTGTGTGTGTGTGTGTGTGTGTGTGTGTGTGTGTGTGTGTGTGTGTGTGTGTGTGTGTGTGTCTGTGTGTGTGTGTGTGTGTGTGTGTGTGTGTGTGTGTGTGTGTGTGTGTGTGTGTGTGTGTGTGTGTGTGTGTGTGTGTGTGTGTGTGTGTGTGTGTGTGTGTGTGTGTGTGTGTGTGTGTGGTGTGTGTGTGTGTGTGTGTGTGTGTGTGTGTGTACGGGTCAACTTGTGTTTGTGGTCACAGACAGAATCCCCAGTGTCCACAGTCAACCTTTATGCACACTTATGCACACGCAAGATGCCCAACTCCGACCAGCTCATTAATGTATGTATCTAAAATTCATTCACTGCAGTTCCCTTTGGATAATGTGTCCAAAGGCCTCTGTCCAAAGTAAAATGTATAATAATGAAGTAGTCCCCTATAAGTAATAACGTTAATCAGGAGCTTTTCCAAAACACCCATTATAATAAAATGACCAATGTACTCTGTGATAATCATATTTGCTTGATTATAAAGATGCATCAAAATTAAAACCTCTGGTATGAATCTAATTATGGTATGAATCTAATTTATTCACATCCTTTTACTGGCTTTTATCATTAATCAAATAAACATTTGGGTAATCCTCTTTGGACCCTAATTAACATTATCTTGTCCAAACAACCCTTATCTGTGATATGAATAAACTAGGAATACCTATTATGTAGCATTCACCCTATTCCCGGCAGAAATTTGCAAGTCTCAACTCTTAAAATCATGCTTAATGTAAAAGCTTGACCAATCCACGCATCCTTCAAATCATCATACCGGTTACTATTCACCACATTCCTTGCATTCCAAAAATAGCCAAAAATCCTTGGCTATCCAAATAATCCTATAGAGATTCTCCATTACCAAACCTATCCGAGTGATTAAAAAACGAATAAGCTTAACTTCTTTCATATTCTTCCATGGTTGGTAACAGTTGATAACAGAAATGAATAAATGAACTGTAGAGCATACGAATATAAATGTACTGTATATTTACATAGTAATGGTATTTTGTCATTGTTTAGTTTTTAACTGTGATAATTTGTCATTATGGGGAGACATTGTGGATTTGGGTTTCCAGTGGGTCTGCCTTTATGTGTATAAGTTTATTCTGCTGATACCTTTTCTGAAAATCTATCCCTCTCCTGTCCTAATGCTGTTCTCCATAGCTACCAAATTTCTGGATTACTTTAAAGTTTACTACATACAAGCCCAGAGGGAATTTACTGCAAAGTAAATGGGACTTATTAATTTGATTTCTGTAAATGATCTCTTAAGCATCTAAGAAAACTAACTCTGTACCTATGCCTTAAGTTAACTGTGCCCTGTGTGCACACAATATCAAAAATCAGTCTTGGCTGAACAAATACTACAGAGTACATTAAAGCTCAATACACTGCCTAATACTACAGACAAACTATTTGATTTATTTGATACTATTTGATCTGGTTTTACACCTTTGTGCATTATGCCAAGAGTTGAACCAGGATCATCCATAGAACTTGTATGTAACCCACTTTATCACAAAGTTGAATTATGTTAATCTAAAATAAATTAGGGTTGGCCTTTCCTTAAACATAAACTCACAAATATGAGGAGTGTAGTCACTGTCTGCGTAGTCACTGTCGCTTGGAAACCAGAAAAAAACATGCACATTGTTTTTGTGGACTCAATCGTTAGTCTTGTTTACCTTTCTTCCTCTGTGGTGTTTGTCTGGAGGCCGACAGAGTCCCTGAAAAGGGCCCCCAGGAGCCACTGGCCAGTTACTAGTTCAACGCCAAGCCTCTGCAGACGGTTAGGGTAGAACACACGCACACACCACACACACACACACACACACACACACACACACACACATACACACACACACACACACACACACACACACACACACACACACACACACACACACACACACACACACACACACACACACACACACACACACACACAGATATACGAAGAGGAGAGATTGGCAGATTAGTTGTTTTGGTACAACTCCAGACAGTAGGGAATCGAAAGTCTAGCGCTGGGGCTTTGGCTGAAATCCACTGTGGTGTTTATCAATCTGAGCATGTGCTCAAATCTCAAACTCTGGATCATTTTCCAGGTGTCTACTTTGGCTCAGAGTCTCTACTGCTGCTCTCAGCTAAATAAAGAAGAAGAATTTGTGCTAGTTGTTAAAAAAAAATGATCTGTTTGGAACTGTTCAGAAAATGTACTCAATTCACAGAAAATCGTTATAAATATACATTTATCATGGTACATTTATTCCTAGGTTTTCTTCATATGAAATACAAAGAACCATCCATGGTGTTTAGCCAGCTGTACTCAGTTAAATAAAAGTAGGAGAGTCTGGGAGTTGTAGTTTACCTGGGGTATAGCCAGCCTTACTCAACAACGGTTTAATAAAAGTAGGAGGGTCTGGGAGTTGTAGCTTACCTGATGTGTAGCCAGCCTCTTCAGAAGGCTGGAGGGTCTTCCAGTGTCTCTAGTCCCCAAGGCTTCCTCGACTGCTGCCTGGATGATCGCTAACCTATCAGACTTCTGCTGAAAGCTCTGTGAACTACAGGATGCTATGGTCATCTCCCTGGTAAACAGACATACAACGCAAACGACAAACACATTGGAAGAAAATCAAAAGAGATAAACAGCCAGCCTGTTCATTTATTCATCACACCTGGAACATTTCTTACAACTCCCATTGTGTTCTTTAGGAGAAATACTGTCTCGAAAGGCTTTAAAAGCCCACATTAAAATGAGAAATCATTTCTCGCTGGTCAGGAGTGGAAAAAATTAAAGTGCTGGGTGGACAGACAAATGCATATACAGTATATAGAGTATATATTTGCTATAAGTCATTGATTGAAGACCAAAAAAAGAAAAAAGACTGCAAATGTAGGGCATTTGTATAAATGACTGGGCTGACTTTCCCCTTGTAAGGAGCCAAGACTATAAACTGCCCATGTAACCCATGCTCACTGGTATATGTCAGCCGTGTGAGCCAGGCCCTCGGCCCATTGTCTCCAGAGCACTCCCAGTCGCTCCCCCTCGCCACGGCCCGTCTGAACACGGCCACTCAGCTCACTCAGCTCCATGAGGGGCAGGCACAGGCTGCTGAGATCCTGCACGGTCTGCTACGGTGCAGAGCAGAAGGGAAAAAGCCACAGAGTTTTTGTGTGTGTGTGTGAACGAGGGGTGCAAGAAAATAAGCTCTTATTCTGCAGAGAAGAACGTATGCCTCGTGGCATCGGGAACATGGAAAGCGGGGTTGGTATCGGTGTTGCGTTGCCAAGTCAAGCCAACCTGAGCAGACTCCAGGTCAGGTGCTCCTGGGGTTGGCCCGTTCGCCAGTTCTTGTGTCTGCAGCTCGACCGCTTCCAAACCCCGACAAAATCTCTGGTGGAGCTCCAAACCCTCCTTCCAAACGGAGAAGGAGGGTTTACATTTGATAGATAAATATCGAAACACGGCCACAACTTTGTGATCGCAAAAACATTGGGTACAACATTTGTACTGATGTAATGTAATGTAAATGTAATGTAGATTTGCGTAACATTAATTTGTGTGACTTCAGCAGCACCATTGAAGCCAACTAGCAATGAAACCAGTCTGTTAGACGCGTGGGTTTCCTACCTGCCGGTGGGCCTCCTCTGTGGACACCGCTTGGACCATGAGCAGGATGTCACCTGACAACACTGCAACCTCAGCCTGTATCTGATTGGCTGCCAGGGGTTCTAGTAGTGCGATCAAAGGCCGAGCGGCCGCCGCCATACTTCCTCCGCTGCGTTGCAAGTCCTCAATGAAGTCCTGCAATTTATAACACAAAGGGAGCGGGGGGAAAGCAGAGAAACATAAATGAATCTGGCCGGTTGTCCCACTGTGCTGCCAGGGAAAGTCTGTCTGAGAGGTTCATCACTGCTGAGCTGACACCGGGAGAATGGGGATGGGTAACAGCTCTGTGCACATCAGAAGTACCCCAAAACACTGCCAATATGGATTCATTTCTAAATAAAATCCAAGGCCTACAGGCAAGGGAGTGCCAATTCTTGCTGCATGCAATCAAGATACATACTGAAAACTATGTTACATCACAGCTTTAACCTTCTGCATTTGATTTATCCAATTCCTTTCTGCTCATAATACACATGAACTTATGATACATACATAGCCATTCGTGAATACTGAGATCATTTTGTGTTCTTATTCTTACAGCGTCACTACTTTGGCTTCTTCTGCGCTATGCGCCTCTCTTTACAAGCATTTATGTGTCTCGGGAAAAAAAACATCTCTTGTTTCTGTAGCAGATTCAAGTATGCCAGCCGGAAAAGGTTGATTGTTTTTTTGCGCATTGAGCAGAATAAACACAAAACACTGAACATCTAGATACTTTTAGCATCTGGTTTCTAAGTGCATGCTTTCCATTCTTCACTTGCTGGTTATATAAAGCCAGGAGCGAAACAAGAACAGCCTCGACCGACCTCGGTGGAGCCCCCGCTGGTCTGCGTAACCCGACGTGGGGCGGGAGGGGCCCTCGGTGGCTCCTCCCACTGGGGCCGCCCCTGCTGCAGCGCCAGAGTGCAGCTTTCGCGCTGCTGCACGTAACCCTGCCACAGGGCCAGCATCTGGTCAGTCCCCCGGACGGCCTCCATCACCTCCAGCCTCGCCTCCTCCCACCTGCAGCCACCGGGACGGAGAGAAGGATCCGCACGTAAGGTAAGGGAGGAGGGAGGGAGGGAGACCGAGAGAAGAGAGAAGAGAGAAGAGAGAGAGATCCGACACGATAAGAGAGGGAGAGGAGGAGAGAGAGAGAGAGAGAGAGAGAGAGAGAGAGAGAGAAGAGAGAGAGAGAGAGAGAGAGAGAGAGAGAGAGAGAGAGAGAGAGAGAGAGAGAGAGAGAGAGAGAGAGAGAGAGAGAGAGAGGAGAGAGAGAGAGAGAGAGAGAGAGAGAGAGAGAGAGAGAGAGAGAGAGAGAGAGAGAGAGAGAGACGGTCAGACTGACAGACAGACCGACAGACGAGGGAATGAAACATTTGCCCGATGGCATTTTCAGCGATATTATTTAGAGAGATTCTCTGGATTCAGTTCTTTAAAAAGCAGTTTAAAAGTTGCAGCGATGACTATGTTTGCTTTTAAAGAACCTGTAACATCTCCTTCTTAACACCACTGAGGAGTTCAATTCACATTTTTATTTCCCTACAAACATTATACTACACATTACCCCCGCTGCTAACCTTCTTTGCTCTCCTTCAATCCGCCCTTTGAGTAACCTGGCTGTGACCACATTGACTTTTCCCTCCAGAGCCTGATATGATTGGTCCACTGCTGCACACAGATGGCCCCCTTTCCCAGCACCCTCCTGCAGTTGCTGTGGAGAGAGGGGTTTATTTTGCATTACTTTTTTTGCAGATTCAAACATTGATTAAAAGGTGCAGTGAGTACATAGGAGAGTTGTAGAGAGAGCAGAGTTCAGGAGAAGTTTTTGGTTTCCACCAATTCTGAATATTTATGTTTATTTAGGTCTTAAAAGTACATCAACTCTATTGAATCCTCTCATAATGAGTATCACCAACATGATGCATTCTGATGAACAAGCCCAACTGGTATACCGTATATATATTTGGTTCACCTTAAGCTCCTCCAACTGCTTCTGGACTTGCTTGGGTGAGAAGGCAGGTGTGTGCAGCAGCTGCTGCAGGGCACAGCGCAGCCTGGTAGTGTAGAGCGAGACTTCGCTCAAATCTGTCTCCAATTGACTCCACTCAACCAGGATGCGTTCTAGGGCTGGTCGAAGAGCCTCCGCCTGCACATTGATAACACACGATGCAAATATATCTCACAACACTATAAACACCACGCCATAGACAATCACATTTAAAACCCGGCTCATACTTTGCGACAGACTTAGTGTGTACCGAACTACCCGCCACAGCTTAAGAAAGGTGGGTTTTGAACTCATTTATCTGCACTGTATAAATAAAGGCTAGTATTAGACCCTGAGCACAATGGCACATCCCAAAGAAGAGAAGGGAAAAAGAGGATGGAAATGTAGCACAACTGCACACTTCTTAAATGACTTTAGAAGCTATCACAAATCTCCATCCGTGTTCTTTAAAGTGCATCAGTGAAGCCCATTGGTTCACTGCTTCATCAGTACCTTCTGGGTCAGCGCCATGCAGGCCTGAGTGGCGCCCTCCACCCGCGAAGCAAACACGCTGTCGCTGGGATTCCCCTGCCTCTGCTTTGTCTCTGGCTCCTGCTGGGGGTCCTCCGGCTCACAAGGACTCAGCTCCTGCAGCTCCTGCACTGCTGCCCTCACCTCCTTTTCTCTCCCCTCAATGGCCTTGGAGAAGAGGGGGAGTGGGGGTGGGTGGGGGGGGGGGGTTTCAGCAATTCAAAGTGTAAACCAGGTAGAGCAGTGGAATTCAACTGGTCTGGCCTCGGGACCCACATTGTCCCATGGTCATTAAGTCGCAACCCACTTTCATACATTTCAAACCAGGCTAATTTGTTTCTCAAACTGGCCTAGCAAACACACAGACAAACTGTCGTCATGATCATGCCTTTTCAAACATAAATAAACCACAATTTTCATCCCTGAATTCAAAGAACATTACTTTAGCAACAAAAAACATGCATTTTTTGGACGGCACACTTTCTTTGGACCACTTTTGGGTCGCCAACCACCAGAAACACTGAAATAGAGATCCAAAAGAAAGGGAACGAGACAAGCCTCTTTAGCATGCCGGCGGCTGGGAGGGCGGTGTACCTGGCACTCGAGCAGAGCCTTGCGAGCCTCGGTTTGACTGGCGGGGCGATGCCACCGCTCCAACTCTGCTGCTTGACGCGCGAGCCAGTCGCCAATACGCCCCAATCGCATTTCTCTGTGGGCACACATGTGATGCATATCTCCCACCAAACAGATCTATCAGGGAACAGAGGCAACATATATTACATTAAGAACATGGGACGGTTTAGACTCCAGACAAGGCTTGTGTTATGGGAAACGTTCTGTCACTCGAGGACTGAACCCTCAAATCAATCCTGAGAAGTGGGCTGCCGTAGTTTCTATGTTTTGTTGGACGATGTAGGCCTACGGTATTATGGCAAGGCATACGGGCTGGGATCCTTTCAGCCAATCCGAAAGATTGAATGCATTAACCAGTATTTAACCATAGGAACTGCTGACCTTAAGGTCTGATCATAGAGGGTGGGTGGATTCAGTAGAAAAAGCAGTTTTTACTGTGAGACACAAACCTGACTCATTAGCTCCCCCTCTAGGCACGCCCAGCTCGAGCTGAGTTCGCCGATCGTCTCGGTGAAGAGAGTGCGTTCCCAACTGAACACGCAGATGTCTGCTGGATCTGCTTTTGGAGGCCCAGACTGCCACAGGAAGTCCAGGAGCACCTGACCACAGCTCACGCCCACATTCAGCTCCTGAGGAATGTTGAGGAATAAAAACACATGAAACTAGTCTGAAAACCAACAAAACAAGCATTTGAAACAATGTAAGTGAAAGACAACAATTGTCCCACACAACATCTGAAAAGTGATGTTTGAAGCCTTGTTGGCGACGGGCAATAAAATGTTACTTTTTAAATTCCAAGTATGGAAATTCAGGTGCCACAGCAGAACATACAGAATAGTAGTTGTGAGAGAGAAGGCTGAAAAAAGCTGAAGAGAGAACTCCAACATTTTTAAATGCATTCACAGAGATGTAGGGTAGCTAGCTAATTGACAGGCAAGATTGTTCCCCGAAACCAATCAGGAAAGAGATGCCCTGATTGGTAAGAAATGAGGCAGGACCAGTTCAAAATCTAAATTGGCTCATACAGAGTCAGGCACGGACAAACCGGAACATATTCTCACAGCACGTTTAACCGATCCCTCAGCTGACGGATGGCAATGGCATTTCTCACGAATTACACTCAAACTGTAGCTCCTCAGTCGTACCTAATCTCATCTATAAAAATACATCCACACATAACGGTGTAATCCACCGGCTCCAGCAGGTAGAAGGGGATCATGTTGTGATTGGAGGAGGCTGGTATAGAGGGTGTGTGGTGGAGGCGGCAGGGCTACCTGGAGGTGCTGTAAGGGTGTCAGCGAGCTGGGAGGCATCTGTGGCCTGGGAGGCTTTCACCCTTTCCTCCCCAAGCCTGTTCTCCACCTTCTCCACCCAGCCCCGCAGGTCAGAGAGCAGCTCCAACGGGGGCCAGACAGCCGCGACCAGCTAGGGAAAGAAAGAACGAAAGAAAGGACGAAAGAAAGGAAAGGACGAAAGAAAGAAAGGACGAAAGAAAGAAAGAACGAAAGAAAGAAAGAACGAAAGAAAGAAAGGACGAAAGAAAGAAAGAACGAACAAACAAACGAACAAACGAACGAAAGAACGAAAGAACGAAAGAATGAAAGGACGAAAGGACGAAAGAAAGAAAGGACGAAAGAAAGAAAGGACGAAAGGACGAAAGAAAGAACGAAAGAACGAAAGGACGAAAGAAAGAAGGAAAGAAGGAAAGAAGGAAAGAAGGAAAGAAGGAAAGAAAGAAAGAAAATAAAGAAAGAAAGAACCAAAGAATGAACGAACGAACGAAAGAAAAAATAAGAATTTAATGTGATTTTTTTCACAGTCCGCATCAATCTGTTTAATTAATCTAACCTTCGATTACAGAAATATTCAGTTGGACCATTTAATTAATGCCCTCCTCAAACTTTCCCAAAATGAGAATGTGTGTAAACAGCGTGAAACGGATCCCGTGCTGAGGCTGCCAGCAATGGCAGACAGATTCCCACACAGTTCCTCCGATCACCGGTGATGGATGGAGGGGGAAATTAAAAATGCCCTTCTCTTCGTCTTTCTCTTTGAGATTCTGCCAGCACCGAAAGGGCTTTTGAGTTACACTCCCTTTTAATGAGGGGGAGAATTCTTTTTTCTATCAAATGTCCAATTATCTTTGAAAACAAACAGCGGACAGGGGAGAGGGGTTGTAATTCAGAGCCTGACAAGCTGTGGCCTTATCAAGTTTCCAAACTAATAAAGCTGATGTGCAATCTGATCTGAACTCTACAGTGATGGAACCACGATCACTTTGAGGCCCATTTCCCGCCGATTGCTGGTCTAATCTCAAGGTCTGATTCAGTGTCTCATCTCATGGTCTCATCTCATGGTCTGATTCATGGTCTCATCTCATGGTCTGATTCATGTTCTCATCTCATGGTCTGATTCATGGTCTCATCTCATGGTCTGATTCATGGTCTCATCTCATGGTCTCATCTTCATGGTCTGATTCATGGTCTGATTCATGGTCTAATCTCATGGTCTGATTCATGGTCTTATTTCATGGTCTAATTTCGAGGTCTGATTCATGTTTTCAACTCATGTTCTCATCTCATGGTCTCATATCATGGTCTCATCTCATGGTCTGATTCATGTTCTCATCACATGGTTCTCATATCATGGTCTCATCTCATGGTCTGATTCATGGTCTCATCTCATGGTCTGATTCATGGTCTGATTCATGGTCTGATTCATGGTCTCATCTCATGGTCTGATTCATGACTCATCTCATGATCTGATTCATGGTCATGTTCTCATCATCATGATCTCATGGTCATTCCATGGTCTCATCTCAAGGCCTGATTCATGTCTCATCTCATGGTCTGATTCATGGTCTCATCTCATGGTCTGATTCATGTTCTCATCACATGGTCTCATATCATGGTCTCATCTCATGTTCTGATTCATGGTCTCATCTCATGGTCTCATCTCATGGCCTGATTCATGGTCTCATCTCATGGTCTCATCTCATGGTCTACCTGGGAATAAATCATTGTTTTGTGTTCCTTTTTTATGAATCCTGAAAATGTCATCAGCAAACTCAACCAGAGTTTAATGTTTGATTAATGATTTGATGGGCACTACCTGCTGCAGCCGTTCCTGGGCCTTGGCCAGGTCAGATGTATGCTGGCTCCAGGTGACTTCCAGCGCACTGAGCAGACCACGCAGCCAGGGACTGTCTGCCTCCCTCAAGCCCAGGAGGAGAGCTCCTTCCCTGGCTATAGATGCCTTCTGAGCCGCCCTGGCCTCCACCTCCATGGAGAAATCCTATTGGACAGGGCAGCAATGACGTTTTCAACTGTTCATCAATCAATTTATTGGATTACATATTCGATCATTTTCATGTCATTCCGTAACATATCCACCAATATGAAAAAATATGTGTATTGTGGCAACCCGGCTCGTGGTGAGTGCACCACCCATCCAATAAACGCTCAAAAACAGGATTAGGGTGGCCAATAGGTTGAGTTCATGATCACATCTTTTCATCATTATTGGTGCATTAAAAATATCAAACAAACTAAATGGACGCCTGCTACCATTAGCCAGACTAAGCCGGCATGGCCAAACAGCTAGTTGGACAACTTTATTGGCCAAGATAGAAGAATTTTTAACAACCACATACACACACACTTGCACACACACACAGACACACACACACACACACACACACACACACACACACACACACACACACACACACACACACACACACACACACACACACACACACACACACACACACACACACACACACACACACACACACACACACACACGCACACACAAAATACAGATTTTCAGTGTTGAATGTGAAAACGATAGATGATAAAAAAACTATGCATTCAACATCTGCTTCAAATTTAGCAGCGGATGTGAGTAGCTCGCACTAAAAGACAGATTGTGATTTCAAAGGTTACCTGAATCTCAATGTCTTTATTGGAAAGAGATTCGTTAGATCTCTGTCCGATGAACACAGATTTAAAAATGAAGACATTTCTCTATCCTCTATCCCTGGACCCCAAATCTACTGAACCTCTGTTTTGCAGTTCCCTAGATGCTCCTGCCTTGCGTTAAAAACATCTTCAAGCTATCTTTAATGCATACGTAGAATGGGTTAACTGGGTTAATTTGTACTTTGTTCTATGAACATCCTTATTGTACCGACAGCGGTACATTGTTTAACTTTCTTATGACAAATGGACTTATTGTAAGTCGCTTTGGATAAAAGTGTCTGCTAAATGGCCAAAGTGTAAAATGTAAACGTAAAAAAACAACATCCTTATCCCAACACCAGTTGTTTCCTTGGGTGTGTTGAAGGTGAAGGCGTTGTTGTTTTTCAGTTGTTTTTACCAGGAGCTGGGTGAGGTGGCTGTGACCGTTGCTCTCCTTCCCCCCTGCAGCGCTGTCGGCCAGCCCACACCACGTCTCCAGTGGCCCTCGGACCCCCGCCAGCCACTCCCCCAGAGATTGGCTCTCGCTCTGCAGTCTATCGAAGGGGCGGGAGAGGGGGGAGAGACTCAGACATTGAGCACTCAGCCAGCAGAGTGGAACATGACCGTTCCCTCTTTACAGAGGACAGAAATGAGCTACGAGCCACATGTAGGGTGCATTAGTGGGAATGACCGGTTGTCGTTGTAAAGGGTAAGACAAGCCCCTTTTTCAGCTAGATTCAGCCACCAGGAGTTTAAAAATAAATGCACTTTGGGAGGGCAGGCACATGTTATTCCCCTGGTTACGACCCATGGCGACTTTGGAATACTTTTTTAACTTAGTTCTGTTGTGTATGGGCATTCTAATGAGCAATGTTGTGTATGAAATGGGCAACACACAGTGATGTCACACTTTAAGTGTCTGAGAAGCTGAACTCCCATACACAGCCATCCACATCACTGTCCAGACAGAGATTCACCCATTAACACACACCCTCACCGCCGGTGTCCCTCGCCTTTCTGTCTCGGGAAAAGGCACTTTAATGTCCCGAAAAACACCAAAACTAGAGCTGTGGTTGGAGGAGACTGGCAAAACATACAGTTTGTTCTGTTTCCTCTAAATCAGGGATGATCAACCTTTTTGAACCTGAAAGCTACTTCATGGGTACTGAGTCATACGAAGGGCACCCAGTTTGATACACTCTTCTGAAATAACAAATTTGCTCAGTTTGCCTTTAGTTACACATTATTAATATTAATTAATGATACTCATCTATGTGAAGACACTGATCATGTTAATGATTTCTCACAATAATTATCAACAATGACTTAGATTATTTTTAGAACAGGCCTGCGGGCGCCTCATATGGTCCTTGAGGGCGCCCTGGTGCCCGCGGGCACTGTGTTGGTGACCCCTGCTCTAAATGATGGTTAGCTATTGCCACGTTTTAACAAAAACATATTTGGGTTCGCTGCCCTTTTAAGAGTGTGAATGGAATGTTGGAAGTGTTCTGGTTGACTTGAATTTAATTACAGAGTTTGTTTGCTTTCTGAATTCATCTTCTCTTGCCAAAGTAAAATGAATATTTCTGTGTCATGTTTGTGAAGCTAGGACATTTTCTGCAATGAATGAAAACTCTGGGGGAGTAATGTACAACTCAGGTTGGAACATTAAAATAAAAGAATCTATCCAAAGTCAATTTATTTTGCTATAATTAGCTGCAAATGTTATGCGCAATAAACAAAATTGGTCTGAATTATTTAAAATGAGGTTACATGTTCACCGGCTACTGTTCCGGCTATGGTCTGCTTCCCCTCTGATCTGTCTCACCTGGCCCAGCCCCGCTGAATCTCCTGGCAACGCCTGATCTCCTGCTCTGTCCGCCTGTGGATGCTCCGCCACTGCAGCTCCAGAGCTCCCCCTGTTGGGCCGGCTGAGGTACTGCCTAGTGCGTCGGTTGGCGGCGGCAGCACCAATAGCTGTCCCTGGTCTAGCAGACAGCCCAAGGCCACCCTGCTCTGCTCCAGCTGGACTAGCACGTCCTAGGAGGAAACAGTAAGGGGCTCTTAAAGTGGGTGTCTAAAGGATTACCTTACACATAAAACGCAGACATACAGGTAACTAGGTGCGACAGAATGGCGATGTTCTTATGAAAACCTCCTTCTATATGAGGAGAGACCTCTAAACTGAACCCTGGCCAGTCGTAGTATCGTAGGGTCAGAGGGAAATAAATGAAGCTAGGGAGTTAATAGGTCGTATGTACATTTTTTTAGTCGTAGAAGACGGTAAGAGAAGAGAAGCATTACTCTCGTCACTCAGCCCATCCATGCAAATGTTTCCTTTTTTCACAGAAAAGGCAGAGAAACAAGGACTGAAATAAGCATCATCAACATCATCATCATCATCATCATCCTCATTGAGAAGAGGAACACGGCGTTCTCCCATCGGGTCGGCGGATGCCATTTTGCTGCTCCAATAAGAGGACGAGGTCTTTTAGGACCTGGTGTCTGAAAGAAAAATGTCCTATTACAGAGAGACAATTGGGGTATTTGTAGGACATCTGTGCTGAGACCAGCGCTCCCCAGCGTCTGCATGTGCTCTTCATCACCGGTAATGACCTTGAGCTTAGACTCACACACACAAAAGACATAAGAGGTAAGATGAGCAAGTGTGAACGCAGCCCACGTGACATAAGACGTCCAATCTCACACTGGCCAGTGCAGTGACGTCTAACAGCAGTGTGATTGAGTTTTCTTTTCTTCTCCAAAAGCGACGGTGACACTGAACCAGTGAACAACGTCTCATGGTGAGCAACGTCGGGACAGGGTGTACCTGGCAGGCTCCGAGTCGTGCCTGCACATGCTCCACAGTGTACAGCTCCGAGTCGTCCTCCCTCTCCGGCGGTCCCGCGCTCGCCACGCCGTCCAACTCCTCCAGCAGCGCGCCCATCCGGCCACGCCCTCCCTCCCACTCGCTGCTGGCCTGTTGAAACAAACCGGTGACTCAGTGGCGGAGATAGTGTGCTGTGTTACCATGGTTTGGAGGTATGTTTGTGTGTAGCCTTGAACATAACATAACATTGGTCGGACCTGAAGTGTGCTTTGCGATGTGACTTCCTGATCCAGCGTGTGTTGCAGCACCGCTCTGGCCCTGAGCTCCAGCTGGGCCCAGACAGCCTCCTCCTCAGTACCCTCCAGGGCCTGTGGCTCTTGCTGGAACACATGCTGAGCCACGGCCAACTGGGTCCCCAGAACCTGCAAGAACTTCGGTATCAAAGGAAAGGAAATACGTTGAGCCAAAAAAAATATGTTTCATGGTGGGGGTGTAAAGGACAAAGTCCCTTTACACCAAGTAGGTGAGGGCTCCCTTTCCAGGAAAAAAAACAAACCAATGCATTTCTATTACCCTTTTTGAATGTTTTATACTCTTAGAAACAGTTAAAGTGATGAAAGCCTGTCCCCCTGGCAAGCTGAAGACTTTAGATGAATGAAGGGCATGGGACGGGCCTGTACACTTTGTACCTGCGGAGCTATCGTCTGGGGGAGACAATCCTTTATATATCGACCTGTACACATTTTAACTGTGGAGCTTTGGTTTGAAGGAGACATCTTTTATACATCGCCCTGTACACATTGTACCTGTGGAGCCTCGGTCTAAAGGCAACAATCCTTTATACATCGACCTGTACACATTGTACGTGCGGAGCTATCGTCTGGGGGAGACAATCGACCTGTACACATTTTAACTGTGGAGCTTTGGTTTGAAGGAGACAATCCTTTATATATCGACCTGTACACATTGTAACTGTGGAGCCTCGGTCTAAAGGCGACAATCCTTTATATATCGACCTGTATACATTTTAACTGTGGAGCTTTGGTCTGAAGGAGACATCCTTTGGGTTATGTGTGCGTACTTTGCTTCTGGAGGGGAGATTCTGACTTTGTCCGTGGCCGGTCTGCCATGCTCTCGTGCGTCCGTCGCCCAGGTCTAATAGGCATGTTAATCTGTGCAGGAACGAGCTGGAAATCCGCCGTAGCTCAGACTGTTCCTCAGGGGCCATTTTCGGAGGGCCCCTCGAGCCACTGGAGAATGAAGAAGTAAAAAAAATGATACACGATGCTAAAGAAAGAAAATGTGCCTGGACATTTAGGAATGTTTGAAATGCACACTTACATGTGGCACGAATGCATGCACGCACGCAGGCACGCACACACTCAGACACACACACACACACACACACACACACACTAACACACACACTTACACATACACACACATGCACACACGCTGGTTACCTCCAGACTAGGTACAGACTTGAGAGTGGGGTGTGGTTCACTCCGTCCAATATCAAAGTCCTCCATCAACCAAAGCAAGCTGTCTGTGTGCCTCATACCAATCTGAGACATATGGAAACATAAAAATGAGTCCCAACCCTTAATCCCAAGGCACACAGGCGTGTCAGGACAAACCCGACAGTTTGGTATTTTTACGTCCAAAATAGTTATCTACCCCAAAAGCAAGCGGACAAAATACAACATTGAAACATTTGTGCTCCATGTGCTTTGCTAAATAATTATTTATAAGGAACACATCATCAAATATAAGATAAATCACAATGTAAATATCCATATCCTGAATCCCATGTTGACATCAAAACCGGGTGACCTAAATTTCTGACTCTGCTAAAGATAAATAAGAGAGCTTAAACAAGCAATTTGTAAAGTCATGTGAAATATCCAATTCAGGTGATTTAAGGTGAATCCAAGGTACCTCTCTTTCCATTGTACAGACAAATTCCTGAAGCATGATTGTAGCCTCCTGGGATTCCTGTGGCACACCCTTCGCGTCTCGCCTCTCCTCCACCCACACAAGCAGATCACAGGGAATACATCATCCTCACAGAGCAAACAGGACACACAACTCAGGTTCTCCATCAAGGCTCTACTTTAGACCTCGATTCAAATGTTAACAACTGTAATCAAAACTGTACTTTACTTTCTTGTGACATCGCGGAGCACGCGGAGACACTGACCTTTCCATTGAGTTTCAGCAATTTTTTTGAATGACTTGAGAAAATAGTTTTAGTGGGTGTTTGTTGGGCATTCACCTGCTCCAAATCCACTCTGTCTCTGCTGTGGATCACAGCGGTGAGATTGTGAGAGATCGCGGCAGAGACAGGGTTTCGCTTTTCGTCTTCTTCTTCTTCGTCATCATTGGATATTCTTGAGAAACAAGGAAGTAGGGAAGGAATGAAGGAGGCAGAGAAGTGAAAGAGTTACACCAAAGCAGGGTAATTTATACAAACATTGAGTTACAATTTTTATGAACAGGGTAAATGTGAACGTGCAAAATGACACATAACATTATATGTATTGAAAATTGAACAAGACATTGGACAATCCATTGCAGATAAAAATAAGATGATTTCTGTGTCATTCACCCTGGTTTATGGTTCTGCATTGCATCATGGGTTTGTGTCTTTGCGATATCCTCTACATCCACCACACTGCCAAGAGTGGCCCCGGCCTTAATGTCTGCTCTGGGATCTATTACCTCATCCTGGGCCACCTGAGATAAGACAAAGAGGTAGGGGAATGGTGTGCTTAGATTTGATGCTTTATGAAAGAAGATAGTATTGTAGGTGTGTTGATATTCCCCCTCTCTGTGAGTCCCCTCTGTCGAAAGTGTCCGCAAACAAAAAAATACAGGGCTCTTCTATCTCAAGCTCTTACCAAGTCTTGGTGAGAGGTCAATGATCCAGTGAGACGTTCGTGCCTGTTCCGTGATGCATTCACGGATGGTCCTCTGGCTGTGAAGGCATGTGGAGTTCTTGCGGCAGGAAACCCTGTTGCATCAACTGCCAAAGGCTCCTGTGGATCTACGCGTGGACACGTCTCATCGATGTATGACGAGTGTCTTTGCTCCTCTGACACCATGGCGGGGTTCGACTGGTGGAGAAAAAAGGGAGGGTCTGCACACTGTTTAAATGCTCCAGAGGTGGATTCATTAACAGGCAACGGTTCGATCTCTAGGGATCTTCATCAGGCATTGAAAACAATGGGTGAGATGACTTCTATCACATGACCCAAATGGGGACACCTGTCAAATCAACAGGGCGTACCCCAAAAAAGTGTCAAATGGCAAAACATGCACCAGAAGGTACTGGCTCACATGCACTGCATAAAACCATGAGAGACAATGACACATCGAGAAAAGATAAATAAATAATAAAATAGAAAGAGAAATAATAGAAAATAATTAATAATAAAGAACAAATAATAATTGTAATAATAATAATAACATCAATAATATTAATGATACAAATAATATTAATAATAACAATATAACATTGTTCTGGTTGTCAGGAGTAACACGGGCCGATTGTGCCTTAGTTACCATAGCAGCAGGACCGGTCTCTGTGTTGGACACAAGCCTGGGGTCAATAGCCAGCGGTAATCCGGTTTCTTCCCCCACCAATCGCAGGCCAGGACACGTCCGGCGTGGTGGTGGTTAAGATCGGCTCTGCTTCGGGCCAAAGCTGCCTGGCCACACGCCAAGGAGCCTACAAAACAACGGACCAACGCAAGACAAGCTCAGTGACACCTGAAGCATCCCCCACAACACCAAACCTAGCGACTGCTGACCACAAATGGCCAAACACACACACATGCACACACACGCACACATATTATGGGCTCGCACACACACGTCATGTGCACACAAATACACATGTAATGCGCACACACACAAACAGACACACACACACACCTGTCTCACACACACACACACACACACACACACACACACACACACACACACACACACACACACACACACACACACACACACACACACACACACACACACACACACACACACACACACACACACACACACACACAAAGAAACAATCCAAGGTGAAGCCTTAAGTACCGGCTCGTCTTGGAGGTGTTGAGTTCCAGGAATATCCTTTGCATCTCCAAGGCATCGGGCAGTGTCTGCATCTGTCTCCATATCCTGTAGTTTAATAAAACTCTCTGCGGGGTCCTAATAAATGGCATTTTTATGAAGTGTTATTATGAGCCTTTTGTGTGTGTGTGTGTGTGTGTGTGTGTGTGTGTGTGTGTGTGTGTGTGTGTGTGTGTGTGTGTGTGTGTGTGTGTGTGTGTGTTGTGTGTGTGTGGTGTGTGTGTGTGTGTGTGTGTGTGTGTGTGTGTGTGTGTGTGTGTGTGTGTGTGTGTGTGTGTGTGTGTGTGTGTGTGTGTGTGTGTGGATGTTTGTGATTGAGTGAGTGTGATCTCTACAAGGGTGAAACAGCTGTTTTTTTAAGTCTGCTTTGTACAGGCTTCTGTTAAGTACTAAATAGTCCATAAACATTTCACCATTCATACCAAGATAAAGCAATGAATAGCATCAACAGCCATGCATTTCATTCAATACTTGAGAATACTTGAGTAAAACCATGCATTCTTCCTAGTTCAAAACCTTTACAATATATGTAATACGTCAGCAGGTCCTGGTGTGAAGGTGTGGATCTTCACCTCTGGGAGACTGCATGTCAGGGTTTCAGAGGAGGACGAGTGATACTGCTGCTCCACGCCCTCACCCTCCTCTTCCTCAGAGCTGAGTACCGCAACAGGGTCCTGATTCAAGCAGTAGAGTTGGTTAGGATGGGTGTTAGCGTTGTCTGCTGATAAGAACCAGTTCAATCAAGGTACTTCGTACCGTCCTGTTAAGGAGTTGTTTTTCTTGATAAATATAACTCAAACCTGTCAGTTATCATGAACAGGAGCTGTAGCTATGTGCATTTATGTGGTAAATTAACCCTTAAAACATTTGCTGGGCCAGCTGAGATAATGATGTCATGATGTATTTTTGGTTGTTATGCACACAAGGCAAACATTTCACCAGGCAGACAATCAATCCCAGATAAGAGTTGGCAAAGGATCAAGGTCACCACGTCTTTATCTTATATAAACACAATTATTAAAAAAATATATGATTATTATGTTATCAAGAATGTATTAAGTTCTCTGTTTTTACCATCCAGTTAAAACAATTATGGTGAGAGAGAATGGACGTTTATGTCTCCATCCTCCACAATATATGTATTGAGAGTGAGTTTTGACAACAAAGTTAAACTAGTAAAAAAGTTCACAATGATTGAAGAAAAGTTGTGTTAGTTAAGTCATTCTATGATAAGAAAACAGACAAAACAGATCAAAACAGACGTGGGATTCATTCAGTCTGCATGTATTGGATCGGATTCTGTTGTAGCGGCACGCAGCGGTGATCATACTTCATGGTGGACCTCCTGCAGTGCGCCCTGTCGCTGGGTCCACTCCTGCAGCTCCTGGAAGGGACTGCAGCACCAGCTCTGCCCTGGGGAAGACGGTGAGCGTGTCCAGCGCCCCTGCTGGGAGCTCCAGCTCGCCCTTGCCCTGCTCAATCTCCTCCAAGGTCCTCCGCATGGACTGTATGTTGTTCAGGATCACCTTGAGATGAGAGATGAGAGATGAGACATGTAAGTATACGTATAAAGCCTTTTTAGTTCTGAAGATTTGAAGGCTTTCTCAGTGCTTTGCTTCTTAGTGGAAGTTCAACCACTGTGACGTATTGTATATGAGGGATACACTAATATTGATAGGGTGTGAGTAATATTGACAACAATTTAACTGTGCATAACACCTTACGGTGTTATGCACAGCTTTCTAAATCCCGAAATAAATTGGGATTTCACATGGATGAAAACAGGATCATATGTCATTCCTCCTAAGGAAAAGAGATCACGTTGCAGGGTGAAATGAGGGAACCAAGTGGGGTGCCTCACCTGTCGGCTTTCGAGGCACTCGGCCTCTGAGCTGTTACTGCTGCTCATGGACGTTAAGATGGATCTGATCTTCGTCGCATTCTTTTCCATAGTCTTCACCTCTAATTCCATGGCATCAATTTCCTGGAAGATAAATAAGTGTTTTTATTATTTTTCCTAAATAGTAACAAATTCTGAAAAAAATCTGCAGCAGTTTTTTTTCAATGTGAATTACATTTTTATAGTTAACAATAATGTGTATTCATGCTCACATACGATGCTTAAAGCAAAGCACAGGTTAAACGCAAACAAGTTTGGTCACATTAATTAACCACTAATGAATATTAGATAATGCAGTAATAAGCATTATTATACAGCATTGGCAAAGGGTTAGGTGTAGTAGGGTAGGGTCCTACCCTATCAAATGTATTTATCTAACATGAAGACCATCACATTAGTTAACATGAAGCTAATTCCAGCTAGACCATTAGTTAACAGTTAACTAACGTGTAGTTTTTCTTTGGACTGCGTTAAACGAAGGGCTCTTACTGTGGCCGTATGCAGGAGCTGCTCCATGGGCCTGTACACGTTGTGCTGCATGCCCTCCACCTGGCGGTCTGTCCAGGCCAGCCTCTGCTCCAGCACTCTGGTGTCCCAGACCGCAGACATCACCTGGAACAGCAGCCCCAAGCTCCCAATGGTGGCTCTGGTCCTCTCCGAGTCGTCAAGCACCAGCTAGGATAGTGTCACACAAACCAATGGTATTCATGTACGCGCTGCCAGCATTCATCATGGGCGGTTTACATTTTTTTTCATCATAATGTTTTTCCACCCACTCCATTGCAATCTCAGGTCATTTCAGACTATTCTGGTCTGTTCTTTCAAGCCCTCCTTGACCCGAACCCTTGTGACTGGAGACAGACCTGAAGGGACTTGGCATGGCTGTGGAGGCTCCTGGCTGTAGAGTAAGTACAGGAAGCACTGATCCACGACTGAGCGTCCCCGAGCCAACAGGTGGCGCTGTGCAGGATGTCCTCAAACTCCTGAAGAAAGGTCGGAATCTGGAGCAATCATGAGAAATAATAATTTATCAATTAATTGTATTTCATCTTACTGTCATGTAAGCATTTTTAGCTGCTTCATTTTTGGATGAGAAAATTAAAACTACTATTACTTATTGTGCCTTAAGTGAAGAAACTCATTTATTTTCCCAATTGAACTTTAACCAATTTTCAGAAAATGGGACCCAGCGAAAAAAAATCTAATCAAACCCCAACCCTTTAAACTTTCCTTTGCATGCAATTCATGATCCCAGAGGGAGAGTACGAGAGAGATGTAATTAGGGCTTTTTTCGGTTTGCACATGTATCTCATGGAAAAAAAGTGCACAATGAAGGTTACCTTAAATAAACATGCTTTTTCTCTTATTTGCTCTTTAACAAATCACACTTTGCATTCATAGTCTGGGCGATCGTGGCATTTCACTATCTTTCACTTCAAATTAGTTTCCATCAATCCGGTTGCTGGAGGCAAGGAATCTGTAATTGCGTAATTGGCTTACAGCAAACACAACTTTTCCCAGTGGGAAGATAAGCCAAAACAACTTGTCCTGGGAACCAATGTTCTTGGAAAAAGTGGCGATAAAGTTTTCAAATCCAAACCTTGTAGAAAACGAACCTCCATTTACACAAAGAAGTGTCTTTGAGACAAATATCTCCATAAAAAAAAACAGGAAACATGGCATAACTCGCATTTATGTAACATTTTAGGAAGTGCGTGATCCGTGATCAGAGAGGGAGAGACTGGGGTGGCCCGTTGGCTCATCGTGTAGAGCGCGCACCAATATGCTCAGTCCTGAACGCAGCGACCCGGGTTTGAATCCTGCCCGGGGTCATTGGCTGCATGTCCCCCCCCCCCCCCCCGCTATCACCCAGACCGTCCTATCTATCCCACTCTATTATAAAGCATACAAATGCAAAAAATTAAAGCGTTTTAAAAAAAAAGGGGGTGGAGCCTCATGTGAGGGGGCGTGTCCTGACCCGGGCCAGGAAGGAGGTGCGCTGCTCGGCCAGCTGGGCCGTGTCCTGGTAGAGCTGCAGGGGCCCGCTGAGTCGGTCCATGAGGAGGTGGCCCTGCTGGGGCCGCTCCTCTGCCAGGTCCTGGGCCTCGCTCTCCAGGACCCCCAGCCGGCTGTGCCACGCGTCCAGCTCGTCCCACACGTGCTGCAGCAGGGGGGGGTCGGTCAGACACACAGCGCACAAAGAAACTCATTATGCTGATGTGGGCTTAAGGTGCGTTCACACCCAACCTGAGCAGAATTCGTGATGCCGGCTTGACCGGCAAAAAATCGTCTTCGTATTGATTTTGTTATATTCGCGACGTGCGTTGGTGTGAACACAGTATGAGGGACAGGAGGAGCCCTTCAGTGGGATTTCCTTAACCAAAAGGTTACAATTGTACGCATCATATTGTCTTATGGGCTCTTTGTGACTTCATGTATGCAAAATATGAAGACACACAGATAAGAGCGAGGCAATGACACACATTTAGCATGGGACCAAGGGTCAGAATTGAACCTGTGGTCACTCAAGGGTGCACTGCCTGTGTGGTTATTCCATTGTATATATATTTAAACGGGCGATTAATATATGTTTGTTTTCATAACCTAAGGATAGGACATAGCATTTCAATAGGTAATGTTGGTTTCCTGAAACAAACCAAGGAGAGATATGGCACAGGGGTCCAGCTACTGAAAGCCCCCCGATAGCATGTACTCACTTAGCGTATAAGGTTAAAACTAATCTTTAAGTGCTTTGCAGTAACATACTGTGACACGTACCGTGGAAGTGTCAATAGTAGCCCCCTTAATGATTTGTTAAAGAGGGAAGCGCAAACACCCAAACACACACCTTGAGCTTGTCTTGAGCTTCGGGGAAGGACGGACTTCTGGTGTCCAGCAGCGTCTTCAGCGCCTCCAGGGCGACGCTGACCTCCAGCGCCCTGCTGCTCAGCTGAAGGAACGGGTCGCCCCTCTCCAACAGCTACGCCAGGGTTACCACACACACACGCACACACGCACGCACACACGCACACACACACACACAGACATATACACACACACAACACACACACACACACACACACACACACAATACACACACACACACACACACACACACACACAGACACACACACACACACACACACACACACACAGACGTGCACACACACAGCACACACACACACACACACACACACACACACACACACACACACACACAACACACACACACACACACACACACACACACACACACACACACACACACACACACACACACACACACACAACACACACACACACACACACACACACACACACACACACACACACACACACACACACACAGACGAGCACAGGCACACACACACACACACAGACACACACAAGACACACACAGACACACACATTAAGAAGACACACACACATTCTTGTATAGGCAATAACAGAAGTACAATATTACTATATCCAATAAATATAGATATGCAGCACCACATACTGTATATAGAAATAACCCAAGCGAGTCAATACTGGAAAAACTCACACAATCCTGTTCATTGGGTTTTGTTCCCATTCCCAATAAAGAGTTCATACATGCAAAATGACTTTCTGCTTTCTGCACCATGACAAGAGCAGAGCATGGCTTATACAGGCTCCAGATAGTCTCTCTGATGAAGGTCCACCATTCATTTTGTTGTTATTAATCATCAACATTCAAATAATTATTGTTTTGTTGTTGAAAATGTTTTAGGACAATCAAGGTTGGAGAGAGCCCCAATGTAAGTAGACACATTACAATTGTTGGGAGTGGAGGGGGGGGGTTGGCATCTCTTTGAGTGCGGGGCAGTCGAATGGCGGGGCCAACCTACCTTCTCCTCCGCTGTCCGAACGGCGCGCTGGGCTTCACCGAGCCGTCGGCCAATGTCTGCAGGCACCTCTGGGTACCTGCTGCCCAGCTCCTCACCAATCCTGCAGAGTTTAGCCCTCTGCAAAGCTAAGACCTGCCTAGCGTCCTGCCAGGGGGAACACACGGGTAGGACAGAGTTGGAGCTGTGCAGATAAATGAAGGTTTATGCCTAAAAAAACAACAATAATTGCTCGGCAGTACTGCAATTAATTCTGCCCAAAAACAGCTCTGAAAGGGAAGTTGTGTGTCAAGTTGGGGGTCATGTGGGGGTCTTCATGTGAAAAAAAGCTTTTAAGCCATTATGGTGCACTGAACATCGAGAGGGAAAAGTAAATGAGCAACCACTAACATTCCTGCCTACCAAAAAACAGCAGTCAGTTAGACTATTACCAACTAAATTAGTTTTGGCCAAAATCGAAGTGGACCAAAGTGGGGATGCTTCTTATGCTTTCTGCATAAATGAGACCCCACTATGGCCCCCATGTTACCTAAAATGGCTGACCAGCTAGGACTAGCACCCTAAGACCCGGGACACAGTGTGGGACAAGCACCTTTACGTTTCCCATCTCTCCCTGCTGCAGGTTGAAACAGGATTCCAGAGGGAGGAGCAATGCCTCCACCCGTTCCTCCACCTCCCGTATCTCCTCCTGGGATCGCTGCATCATCTGCTCTTCAGCGAGGGCTGTTCGCACCACCAGCATGTTTTGTTCTGTCAAGCTGTGGAGAACACCTTGGTCAAGGTCAAGGTTCAACTTCATTGTCCCCGTGGGGAAATTTGTCTTGGGCACAGTGCATCATTGCTTTCTTAACATACACAGAGTACAACAGAACAAAAACACAACCACAGACACAAACACAACCAGACAAACCAACATTTTAACATCGAGAACATGGAGCTTGATAGACCTAAATTGCACCTTGCTGTATATCATAGAAATCTACAGTATGGGGATAAAGTGCAAGTGTTTATTGCACTAGAACTTATGGATAGAGTGCTATGTGCAATAGTGCTTAGTTCTAAAGTGCTATGTGCTAAAGTACTATGTGCTAAAGTACTATGTGCTAAAGTACTATGTGCTAAAGTACTATGTGCTAAAGTACTATGTGCTAAAGTACTATGTGCTAAAGTACTATGTGCTAAAGTGCTAACCTATTTATTGCACATTATTCTATTGCACATTGTTCGTCAGCTTAATGGAGGCTGGGACAAATGATAATTTAAGGCGGTTAGATTTGCATAGCGGCACACAGAGTCTTCTCCCTGATGGCAGGGTTTCATATTTAAGGAAGAGTGGGTGTTGGGAGTTGGAAATTATTTTCTGAGCTTTTTTCCTAACTGCCTGCTCATAGATGCTCTGTTTAAGCTCATATTCTTTCCTCCCTACGATTTTCATTGCTGTTTTGTGGATGCTGGCTAGTTTGCTTTTTAGCTTAACGGTTAGGTTTTCAAACCATGAGCTGATCCCATATCTAATGATGCTCTCTACAATGGCACGGTAGAAAATTATCATGATGTGGCTGCTTACACCGTGCAATCTTAATCGTCGCAAAAAATATAGCCTCTGTTGCAGTCTATTGCACCAGTCGTACATGTTCTCGTCAAACACAAAACCCTAGCACAGCTGGGCCATATTGGCAAAACATATTCATCTCATTTTAGATAAATTACAATATTATGAACTGGGATCAATATTATGATCCCTGATGTTATCAAGATACATATCACGATGTTGTTAATTGATATTAAGTTGATATTATTGTTGAGATTTGCCAAGCTCTACTACCACCAAGCGTTAATACCAGGTTAGCGTAACCTCTACAGATGCACACAACATTTCCCAAAGGATTTCCTCACCTTCTCACACTCTCCTGGACCTTCTCCAGTTGTTGGCCCAAGGGCCCGGAGCTGCCTGCGTCCTGTGGCCCAGAAAGGCTGAGGGCATGCTGTAGACGGTGCTCCAGGGAGGTTAAGGACTGCTGCCCCTGCTCCAAGCCAGCGTGGTGCATCTTTTCCTGGGATAATGACTTGTTGGCGTCCGGCTGAGCGGCGGGGGCCACAGTGGAGGAGGAATCAGGAAGCTCTGCCTGAGGACTCGCCAAGGAACTACAGCTTAGCTCCATCTGGGGCAGATAGGTCAAAGAGATGTTTGTGATTTGACTTATTCGTAGTGATTTCCTTCATGGTGCTCTCTCAAGAAGAATTAGATCTTGTTTATGTTCAGGACAGCATAAGAAAGCAACCCTAACCCTAGATAGAACTGGTAGTTTAATAATGACATCATCATGCTGGCACATAGTTTTAAAATATAAAACATGTTCTATAATATCCAGAATTTTGGCTCTGTATGTTGACTGAATAGTGAACATCTATCAACTCTTCATGGCGGATATAACAAATCACTTTTTTCAATAATTCTAAGCAAATTACTTAAATAGTTTTTTTTGCCTCAGAATGTACGGTAACTCTTGAAGACAAGTATAAAGCTCACGCTGGTGTTGATGTCCCCCCACTCGGCTCTCCTCTGCTCCGAGCGGGCCAGCAGGAGGCCCACCCCTCGACACAGCAGTGCCCAGTGTCTCCAGAGGGCGCTCAGCTCCCCCTCCTTGCCCGCCCTGCAGCCCTGCATGGGACAGCCGGCACGCAGATCCTCTAGCTGCGCAGCCAGGCTGTGCAGCTCCCCCATCAGGGACTACTCACACAGATACACAAGGTAAGAGTAAGTTAGTGTTTTGTGTGGCTGACTTGATTACCTAAATAATAATACTATTAAATATAACTACAGTTTAAACTGCAGCTTAAAGGGATGATCTTGAAGATTTCCGTTTTATTCTCTTTGGCGACACCTATGGCGGTAAGCGATTATTACAGGTGTATATTTGTCCAACTTTCCAGAGATCTAAACAGTGTGACATTAGTCAGTTGGCAGTTGTTTAACTGGCCGGGTCAGCAGAGACCGGAAATAACAGTCCGCTGCTATACACACAAGTTATTTAAAGTGCACGTCTGTTGTGTTAGCTACGCCTTCCCTCTCTGGCCAAACAGCCACTGCTGGGGGATTGAAACCCTCTCACTAACAATGCCCCACATGTGATTTTTCCAGGGAAAATTGCCACCGCCACCAAGTTCCTATCATTCATAAAACTATAATAATCGTATTTCTAACTGTTGTGCTCAGCCCATAATGCTTCTTTGGACTCGAGTGACAGGAGAGGTTTTCAGTGAAACCAATGAAGTTGTGGAGAAAATCTGCCTACCTTAGCTCTGTTTTGCTGGGCATCACACTGGACGTAGGAGGTCACTCGCTCGGAGCAACACTCAGACAGACTTGCCTCAAAGCTGGACAGAAGCTGTCGTAATTGTTTGTGACACATCCAGTGACTCTGTTGTGTTCTTGCACACCTACATGGTGAAACGGATTGTCATGAAGAAAGAAACCATTTTCTTTTCCAAGTGTAAAATGTAAGAACAACAAACAGGAACGATTTACCTCTCCAGGGCCTCCAGTCTGAGCTGTGCTTGTGCCTCGAGTATGGCTCTGCCCACCAACAGGTGGCTCAGAACCCCAATATGGAGCTGCTCTGTCTTCTGGCTTGAGAGACAGGGGAGTTTGGGCACCAGTTCCATTAGATGGCTGATGTGAGCCTGCAGGACATCCTTGAGTGAGGCGAGAGCCTCCTGGGTCTCTTTTTGTTCCTCGGCACAGTCCAAAAACCCACCAGGCGCTGACAAGAAGGTAGCTTCGGCGTTGTGGAGGAAGGCTATGGCCCCCTGAGCAGCCCAGTGGTAGTCCTTAAGGGCCTCTCGAGCATGGGCCAGGTCCTCCTGTTTGATACAGGTTCAGGCATTTCATCATGTTGAAAACACGTTGTTGAAATGCTCAGATATATTGACATATTCTAAAGAAATGTATACATATATATATATATATACATATATATATATATATATATACATATATATATATATATATACATACATATATATATATATATATATATATATATATATATATAATATATATATATATATATATATATATATATATAAAATAAAGTGTGGCTTACCATCTTTGAATGGCAGTCATGCATGCATGCATCTGTTAGGGATTTCAGTTCTTCAAGGGTCCTGAGATTACACTTTTCTTCCCGCCCCAAAGCTTCGACCACCCGCAACCAAGACTCCAGGTTTCTCAGAATAACCCAAAACCTTTGTAATGCAGCATCAATGGCCTTCTCCTCTGGATTCACTGGTTGAACCTCCAATAGCTCCTGTTTGGTTCTTTGGACATGGTCTGTCATATTGGGAAGCTCGGTGCAGAGACGGAGATCTTCCAGAAGCTTTTCCTCCAAGTTATGGATGTTCTCCGTCACAGCGTGCTCCCAGGCCATCAGGGATTCCACTGTGTGCAGAATCCTCTGCCTCTCTGATTGGAGCTCTGAAGGGTTCAGGTTTTGAGCTACGACTTCCAATTGGTCAGCCGCCTCTTGGCACTGTGTCTTTACTAGGGGAAGTTCAACTAAAAGAGTTTGGCAAAGTCTGAATCTTTCACCCAAGCTTGCAGCTTGGGTGAATGAACACTGGATTTGACCTTCAGCAATGTGCCGGGATTTGTCCATTTCTTTCAGGAGGTGAAAATACTTTTCCTGCTCCATGGCATGGACAGTTAGAGTTGTACATCTGTCTTGAAGCTCACCAATGTCAGCACAACATTGAGCTTCGCTTCGCCTCGCGGCAGTGCTGAAGTTCCTGCACTTGGAACTGATGCTCCATGAGCATATGTGTCATCCGCTTAGCTGCAGAGATGGCTTCTGCCGTCAAAGGGAAGCTTTGGCCATCAAGATCTGCAGATATCTTCTTTAGAGTAGCTTGAATGCTTGCTAGTTCCTCATTAGAAGAGGTACGCTCGTGAATAAGCTCTTCTAACTCCCAGCTACTTACACGCTCATGAGCCACCAGTCCATCCAATTCTGTCCAGAGCCCTGAGAGCCTGTTAATAAGATATCTGGCCTCAGCAGGATTCAACTCTATGGCAGTTTTTCTACAGTTCTCTATCAAAATGGCTACCTTGGCCATTTGTTTTTCAATCTTGTCTGTGGCCAATTTATGAACACCTAGCTGTCTCTTTAACTCTACCATTTCAACTTTTGAAGCATTCTCAATATGAATGCAAGGGTTTTTGGAGATGTGTTTGTCTGCTTGCCAGGTGTCAAAGCTAGTAAGCTTGTGGAATAGATCCTCCCTTTCCTGCAGGCTTTTCTCTGCATGCTCCAGGAAATGAGCTGAGTTTTCATCAAAGGCTTCATATAGATCTTCTACCATCTTTACTGAGTTCAAAACATCAGAGTTATTTTTATCAATTCCAATGGCCAAATACTTCAATTGTAATTGTTTGGATAAAGTTTTGGATCGCAGTTTCCGCATTTCCACAATTTGGATTTGGGCCTCCTCAGGGAAAAGGGGTAAAGTTTGCCCCATTGCGACTTGGTTTTCTGCGTGTTTGGCAGATGTAGCCAAGTCCTCCAAAAGCATGAGGTCTTTAGGTAATGGAGTCCCACCGATACCAGGTTTGAGATCCTCAAGCTGCCTCTTTGTGACATTCAGTGAGCATCGCAACTCCTGTAGAACACACCCCATCTCATCCTTCTCCTTCCGACCCAAAGAAAATTGGCATAAGGTATCTGACTGTGATTGAATATGGAGATAATGCTGATTGTGTATTTTTAGGTCGGCCTTCAGGCAGGTCAGTTGTAGAATCAGGCTGCATGGGCTGCCATGGCTTTCCTCTGAGGATTGCAAGCCAGCGCAAGTCTTCTGGAGCGTTGTTACCCTGCCATGCACATGCTGGGCCATTTTCAAAAGATGAGACGACTGAGAGAAGGATGCGGAGGCATGCCTGAGAGCTCTTTTAAAAGTGCCTTCCAGAAGTCTCCATTCTTCCTGGAGATACCCGAGTTGGGCAAGAAGAACACCTGAACTTTCAGCCTCCCTCAAATGGGGTGAAAGTTCACTACTTGAACGGAGCAGCTCCCTAATCATGTCTTTCTTCTGCTCCATCGTTTGCAAAAGAGAACTGATCTTTTCGGCTAGGACAGAGCTGCTACCTAAAACATCTCTGAAAACAAAAACAACAAACACAAAAGGGAATGAATGCACATCCAGATGAGAATACACCAACAGGACAATTCTGGCAGTAAACACAACAACAATACTACTTACAAGCTCAGCTTCGCCATTTCCCCTGTGAGCCTCTTTAGGAACGACCTGATGTTTTCCATCTGGTTGTGATACAGGGTGACCTGCTCCAGTTGTGCTGCCTTGACCTGCACTGTGGCAGCGGCATCCAGCAGAGCCACGCTCCATTGCTCCTCCGTGGTCCCCAAGGGTTCCGGGTCTTGGCTCGTCCTGCATGTGCTAGCACGCTTCATGTCCGCCACTTGCTCCTGCACACAGCGCCTATATTCCTGTAAGCGAGATTCACCACATCAGAGTTGGTTAAGTAAGCACAGTACTGCGACCAACCAATCAACAGGGAGCTTTGCTTTTTGTCATTATGATCATGATTCAAATATGCGTTTGTTTGCTTTCCTACCAAATGCCGTTCGCTATCAACGTACAAACCATGTAAACATCGAACTAACTAAGTATGTATTACATTATTTAGGTAGTCATTAGGAGGACTTTTATCAATTAAACAGACCGTAAATAAATCTACGGATATTAAAATTGTAGGTCTAAAAAACCCTCCCAACCAGTTCCTGAGTGGCAGGCCCCAGGCGGACCCTCTCAAATAGATGTAAATTAACATAGAGATAATTCACCGACTATCTATATGTCACAATTCATAAATAAACATGAGTGCATAATATGCAACCTTTGTCCTCCTCCAGTTGTTTGAGCATGGCCGGTACATTGAGCTGGGCTGGCTGGTACCGGCATCCCAGAGCCCTGGAAACGGTCCGCGTCAAATGGATCTCTGATTCACCAGAACACGACTTGAGGCAAGTTAAATCCATGTGTGGTGTCCTCTATAACAGCATGAAAACAGAAAAATAACAGTACTTGTCTGAAAAAAACAATAACAGCAACAATAATGACAAGTAAGATAAGATCTGTCTCTCTAACGGTTTAATTTATAAACTGTTTATTTTAGGACCAAAGCAATCCCCCGGGTCTTTAAATTAGCCCGCAGGAAATCCCTGTACTATCCTAAAGTAAATAAAAAACCTTCCTTTCCCGTGAACTTTCGGAGAATGCTTATCTTCAAACGGATCGCATCTGTTTTGCAGGGACACTGTGGTTTCTAAAGCCATTTATGGACACACTTGTAGGCTGTATTTACAAACATTATGCAAGGGAAAAAAATCAAGGTTTGATTGTGCAGACAGGATTTATATTTACATACCTGTGCTGGACACAGTACACCACAGATGGTGGAGGTTTGTTTCCAAGTCCAGACACCTAAAGCATAAATTCACACTCAATACGAAATTGGGTTGGCCTTCATCGGGGGGGGTTAGCTCACTCGCACATTTGTATTTACGAGGCCATTCCGTCTCCTTCATTCCGTGTGAGCCTTTTCAGACAGTCTAACAACACTTACTGATGATTGTATTGTTTTGAGTCTCCCTATAAGCTGAAGAGAGAGTTTAGCAAGGTAGGTGTCCAGTTGTCATGCCCCTAATAATCGACTGGGCTACAAAACAGACAAGGGTCAAAGCTCTGATTGTGTGAGGCAGGTCAACGTAACTTTCTGGTCTTGTAGCTCTTGTTTCTTCTCTGCCAGATTCAATGATTTGATTTGTAAAATAATGCTTTCTTCTGTAGTGTTCTGAGGTCTCACTCTTGCTAAAGAGATGTGATAACTCAATGAGACCAACCTGTTTAATAACGGTTCAAAAGAAAAATTTTGTATGTACAAATATAATGTTATGCCACTAATGACTAAACTCTCTCTATGATCCCTCCCTATTCACGTTACATTCTGTCTTTCAAAAAGTGACGCGACTAACTTGTTACAACAGGCTGGCCCACAAAGCAACGTATTGTATTTCCCTGATGTTGAAATTTTGAAACTTGAATGGTGTCTAGATCAATACATCCTAAGGAGACAGCATAACAGCATGATAGCATCAATCCAAAACTCACGTTGATAATATGGCTTCGTTCCACCATCCCCTGGATGTCTGACAGGACGTCCTGCATGGTGAACAGGTGCACGGGGGACTCTGACGGTCCCGCTGTCCCTTCTCGCGGCGGCTCGTCCCCTCCAGAGGAACAGGGCAGGCTGCTCCGAGCAGCGTCCATCAGTCCCTGAATGATCGGAGAGAGCGTACTGTG
>OLKM01000773.1:40000-55364 GCA_900291075.1 Melanogrammus aeglefinus
ACTCACGCAGACACACACATCATGCATAAATAAACACACACACACAGAGGATTACATACACATCATTCATTACAAATATATGCCACGGAGGAAAATGTACCCAAGGCAGCTACAATTCTTACACACTACGTAGGATGGTCCGACAACATGAGAAACTTGAAAGGAAGTTAGTTTAATGAAATATGGAACAAAATATAGATAATATTTGATGTGCCTAATATCTGTTGCCACATGACTGGTGTCAGATCTGCCACTGATCCCTGATCGAGAACAGAGGCACGGTAGAAGCAGCAGCAAAAACTTCTCCCAAGCCTTCTGAAGAAGCCTTTCACATTGTTTTCTGTTTCTTGGCTTCAACTTCCTCTAAAACCCCTGTTATTATTGCAAGGATCTTAACTAGAATGCAGACATACCTGGATCGCTCAGCACCAATGTCCAGTGTGTCGGGTTGGCACTTTTTCTGCACTGGGCCGGTTTCAGGGGAGCTCCTGTGGAAACATAAATCTCTATACTTAGAGAGACTAGTGGTGGAGAACGTATGCACAGTATGCACCAGAGCACTAAGGTCTATGGTACCGGGCTTCACCTCCTTATGTCCCCTGCGCACAGGAGGCTCTGACCCAGGGCTGCAGGTCAGGCAATGCAGCGTCCATGGCTTGTGTCAACGATGGACCCTGGACCCTGGGAGGAATCAGTCAATGAAGTCGGTCAGTGAATCTATTCTAGGACCAGCCTGCAACTACGTGGAGAGACCCAGGCCTTGGACCGCATCAGGCTTTGGAAACAGGAAAGAAGAGGAGGTTGTTTTTTTACTGGGTGATATTTTATTCTCGTTTCTGCATCTATTATTTGGGGATTTTGTACTATTTGCAACTATTTCAATGTAATTGAATGTATGGATTTATTTTTTTGTTATTGTAAAGCACTTTGTAAGCTGATTTTGAAAGATGCTGTAATATTAAAGTTCTTATAACACCTGTTACATTGGTGTTAGAAACAAACAAGCAAGATGGCTGCAATCCATGTGTTCTGAGTGGATGATGCTATATTTGTGATGTGATGCGTAACCCAATTTGAGCCTGATTCGCGTGACATGCCATGAGCCATTTCTTTGACTGATTGTGGCTGACATTTGACTATGCTTGTCTGAGGTGTGAGCGAGCATTAGGTTTTGCGGCTTGAGGTCTGCCTAATGGTCTCAAGCTAAAACAATGCTGTGGCCACCTGAGGGTCAAAGAATAAATAGGAACAATATTGTCTTTGTAATGATAAAATGGCACCTTAAATCAACATTTGAGTTATACAATCCTTAAATTGCACATGAGATATCAATATTGTCAACAGATTGATCTACAACAAACCTGTTATTGCATTTCCTGCAAATGCAGAGTAGTCTCAGTCAGAGATTGACGTAAAGAACCTCGAATTCCAGACAGATCTGTTCCCCATACAGGAACCAGCCGTAACCGATTACATTCCATCTGTCCCACATCAAAGATAAGGAGCGCCTGAAGCATAACCATCTGCAATGTTGCATGTCAGTGAGACATTTTAAATTATAAGAAGCAACACATTGTTAATTGTAGGACTATTTCGCAATATAGATAACGTTAGAGCTCTTGACGGTTTCAGAGGCAAAGTGTGTGTAGTGATTTATGCTTTGCATCCATACTCACCGTCACCATACTGTACACTTGACATGCTCGACACTTTCCCATACTACACTAACGGCATACTCTACATTGAGCAAGGTAGTACTTTTTGCAATCAATACTTCTTGCAATGCCAACTTTTCGTCTTTATACAACAGTATAGCGCTCAGCTTACACCTGGTGGTCGAGATATGTTTTTGGTTGATAGTTAAGCGCGTCCCATTTAAATCCCCCGCCCACGATCCTTCTGCTCTCCAAGCGGCTTCCCTGCTACTTATGCTATTACGCAAGACCAAGGGCTCAGGCGAAGTGGACTAAAATAACTAAGCAACCGCAGCCCAGACACCACAAATGTATTATTGTATTATTATACAGGGACAACAAATGTAAATTAGCCTTATGGCTATAATCTTTCTTATACATTATGCATTGTCACTGTCAAATAAACGTAAAAAATACGTGCAGCCAATGAGCGCTTGTGTTACAACTCTGATTTTACTTCAGTGCCACTTCAAATAAAAGGGTTGTTGCGCAGGAATTACGTAAAGGAAAAGCAATTAGAAAATGAATAGGGAACAGAACTAACGAAAGGGCAGTTCTGGAAGTTGGGTCAATATTAATTGACTCATCCGAGAGGACACATCCAGCTCCACAAAATCTAAATCCAAAAGGTGTCGTTCCTGAGAAGTGTATATTCAGTAATGAAGTATGTTAAATACCAACATTATACCATTAAATATCCTTAATCCTCCTTTTGAATTAAAAATGCAGATTAAAACAAAAGCAGTCTTTGAAGATCCAGATTGATGTCAGGACGATTGGAAACCATCGTCTACTTTGTGTCATGTTTAAGGAAAATAGGAGAAAATCAATTGAAGAAACATTCAAACAATATGTAGCAGAGATGAACATAGGTTTAATCAAGATTAAATATATGCCCAAAAAGATCTTACAACTCATAAGGGATCAACAAACACAAAGAAAACCCCCAAAAGTTTTTTCTGACACGTGCCGTCTCTAGACTTTTACACTTTCCAAGAGTTTTGGACTTTCATTTGGGGTAAAAAAAAAAAAAAATGACCATACATCACACCCTCAATACTTTAGTGCATCGATTCCTCACACCCACAACCCATTTTCCACATCTTAAAAACCCCACACATAAATCCATTTATATAATTATTTACATACAAAGGCTTAGATTAACATCTCCACTCAACAAACATTTGCTGAGTGGCACATACTTCAAAATAAGTGAACGTGAGAAAAACCATGGGTACTTCGTGATCTTCTGCGAAAGCGTCGGGAGGCCACAGTATAGTGACATTCGGAAACAGAAAATAATATGTGTACTTGTTTAGGGTGAGGGGCAAGACTTTTTGCCTTCCATTCATTCACGTGGACCGGTTGGCCAGCGAACTTGGCAAGGCAACAAGGGGAGCAAGTCTTTTGGCTATGGGTTAAATGCATGGAAGTCCATCCATGTGTCGGTGGAACCTCTTTAGTTTTACCTTAAAAAAAAACGAATAATGCCATCTGTAGGGTTACAGAGAGCAGAGAACAACCCTATGATCAAGTAGGACACACACACACACACACACACACACACACACACACACACACACACACACACACACACACACACACACACACACACACACACACACACACACACACACACACACACACACACACACACACACACCAAGAGGTGGTATGATTTTGGAGGTGTGATACATAAAGCATGCAAAACCTGTGGTGTGAAATCAAGGAGATGATAGATGGTAGCAACGAATCCCCAATCTGGAATGATAAACAATTTACCATCACACAAGGAGACGTATACATCATTAGAGTTGCAATCTTGACTACTTTACAGTAACCGCTTACGTAATGACTACAGCGTATGAACACTGGCTACTTGCTTGTATGGCTAAACATTTTTTTGAAGCTTTTCTTTATACCAGTTAGAAAAAGAAAAAATAATCAGTTGAATTGACGCACCTTAGAAGCATTCAGGTGACGAGATTAACAAACATTGTATCACACAAAGAAATCACAACTATTTCAAAAACAGGAAAATAATAAATATTAATTCAATGTTTTGTTAGACACAATCCTCCCTCTTTAATATATATCTTAGATATATAGATAGAAGTAACTCACTTGGCCACAGTATGACTTTATGGAGAGATGAATACCTTTCCAATGTTCCAGTTGGTGCATACGTACTCCTGGCTCCCTCCAGTGGTAGGGTGGGGAATATTTAAACCTTAAAACCCTTTCTTGTCCAATCCTATGAGCTGACAATCCAAAATAGTTTTGTTTGATTCCTGAAGAGGCACCTTAACCACGGTCCAACGAGAAGATGCTTTCTTCCATTTGAGAAGTAAAGTAATAATAAATCCATTTGACCTGAATAGGTGAAACTGAAAACAAGGAAAAGGAAGATGACAAATACATTTTCACAACTAGATAAGTGACCGAATGGGAGGTTGGGGTGTGTGTGCATGTGTGTATCTAAATATGACCGAAGAGACCACCCCTCTATGGGACAATGTTGTAACAATGTTCTGTAGTGAACCTGTGCCGTTATTATGGTTGGTGGTTGTGTTGTACTATTGCCGACCAATTTCGGAAATGGTAGCGTCCAATAGGAAATTGTCTCTGATCTGGGGGGGGGGGGGGGGGGGGGGGGGAGCGCTGGTCAGTTGGATTTGCAGAGCAAGGTCAGCAGGTCAGCACAGAAGAGGAAAACCCTTTCTCCTTCAAGGGCTCAGCTGGAGACTCGCGTTGGTGCATCCTGGGACACGCGCATATACAACACACAGATGACATCCACCTTCTTACATAGGCTCCACACAGGGGGACACTTGTGGCATGTCAAAGACAATGCGTTACACACACACACACACACACACACACACACACACACACACACACACACACACACACACACACACACACACACACACACACACACACACACACACACACACACACACACACACACACACACACACACACACACACACACACTTTCTTTTTTTCTTCTTCTTCTCTCCCCCCCCCACCAATTGTGTCTCTTCTCAGGCTTATCTGGTGTAGTAGACTCTGTAGTAGACACTCTTGGAGCGCCACAGGGAATAGGAGTTGTCGAACTTGAGCAGGTAGACGCCGCGGCCCGGGTACTGGTGGCTCCCGGCGTACACCTCCTCGTGGCAGTCCCGCCGGTACACCGGCACTATCTCGTCCGTCTGGGGCTTCCCCGCCTCCTTCTTGGCCTTCTCCTCCTCACCAGAGGGCTCACCTGGAGGGGGACGATAGAGGGGTGGGCGGGGTCAAGTAGGTAACACAACAGACGGGACATCGCGTTCACCGGCCGGTTGTTATTAGGATGGTCGCTAGCATTAGCGATACATGCTAATGTCACAGTCAATATTCTATGGCAGATGAATAATAGTAAAAGGTGCAATATTATACCAATAGGTGTGAGTGTGATTAGCCGTTGCAAGCCGTTTAGAAAATCAGCCTCTTCTGACATCACAAGTGGGCGTGTCCACCTCCTAGATATATGACGGATAGATGAGCAACGTTTGCTACTGTCCACTGGGTAGGCTGCGAGACTGATCTATCCAGCGTACATCTACGTGGACGGCTTGTAACAGCTAATCACACACACCTGGTGGTATAATATGTCAGCTTTAATATTAGCTAAATGTGGAAAGTACAACTACAAAGAAATTTGATCACACAACCTAAATGACGAAACCAAAAAATGGCAACGTGTAGAACAGGATATAATCACAAGAACCAGAACCAGAGCTGCGGCGAGCCATCCAAAAAAAAACACAGCTCCATCCTCAACACAGCCTTCGTCATCGCCAGTCCCACCTTCCTCATCCTCGTCCTCGTCGCTCGACTCCGACACGTGCACGCTGACCGAGGCGGAGGCGGCGTCCGTCCACTCGAAGAACACCCCGAAGCCGATGTCGTAGTAGTCGGTGGCGAACTCCCAGAAGAGGTAGGAGCCCTCCTCGTGCGTGGGCACGCGCACCGTCACCACCTCGCCGCGGCCCACCGTGATCACGCTGTCCGCGTCCTGCCGGATCTTCTCCTTGAAGTCCTTGATCTGCGGCCGCGTCCACATGGACGGCGCCGCGATCACCGGCGCCGAGTCGGCGATCACTGTCGCGCGGCACAACGACAACACCCGTTACACACAACCCTACAGACGACCTTTGTGACACATGCATTTTATCAGCAGCCCGTGAATAAATCAGAGCTTGAGGATTCATTGACAATTGGAAATGCGTCGAGATGATTGTCAGCATTTCGTCTGTAGGAGGTTCATGAAGGCCAGAGCACTTCCCTAATGAGTTAACTGGTTAACCATCACCGATTTCCAGTAATCTAAACCCTGAACTCAAGTTCTCCAAAAGACAAAAGACATTTATCCCAACCAGGAACTCTTAAGGATATAGTTGCACGTTTGCAACAAGGCTTTGGTTTGTTTTGGGTAGTACCAGGCGGTCACTGTACACCTGAGACCAGCTGAGCTCATTGAGCTTTCCTTCTCCCCCAGGCTTGGGGCACAACAATGTCTCTCTGTGCACCTCTTTGTGTCCGTGTCGATGTGTCCGCGTGAGACTACCCACCTAGTAAGGGTCCATTCTCTGAGACCTCCTCCGCCGCCTCGGTCTCGGGCTCCCGCTCCATGCTCTCCGAGTACGAGTCCGACTGGCCTCCGTTCACCATGGGGCCCTCGTCACCACTAGAGGGCAGCGTGGCGCAGAGGGGCGAGGCCGCACTGATCAGAGCGTGATCTCCGCAGCCTCCACCACAGCTGTTGGCGTCCAGGGTGGCCTGCACCACACCGTCCTCCGCATGCTTCTGTAGGGCAGCCTGGGGAGGGGGAGGGCAAGATTCGTTAAAACCTCTCCCAAAAACACAGCGGTTTACGGTTAAACACTCTGAACTAGTGGTATAATCCAGAGAGCACATCTTATAGTCTTCCTCATGTGAGCTGCATTTATCGGTTCTGCTAAAGGGAGGAAGCAGTGATCTGCATTTCACTTCCCAGCCCCACCTCATTGCTTTATAAACAATAGACCCCTTAGAAAATCCAGTATCAGAGAAGGGTTGGTGGCATATTTGAATATAAGCCTTAAGATAAAAGACCTACACAAACTTGCTATTCATAGCTTTGTGATAAAAGGCTAGGCCTAAAAACAGTAAGGGAATAATGAAATCATTATTATTCCTGACAACCGGCTGCTTCAGGCGCGGCTTGATTTTGACAAGCTGCTACAGTGGGAGATAGTGGACGTAGGCCAGCCAGCCTTAGGACAAGCAATGGCATCGTATTTCAATGCTTTCAATAAATATTCTGCATGTAGGCTATGCAGATACAGTTTGTACATTATCTCCTTTCAAAATCAACCTGTACTTCCTAACTTCGCGTTGATCAATATATTTTATATATATAGCCCAAGCTTTGCCACACATATTGTCCCATTCATTAAAGATCAGAGACACAGAGGTGGGGGTGCACAGCCCACTGATTGGCTGACGTCACATCACATATGATACAGCCTCAAATGACAACAGCGTTCGTTGTTTAGCACAACCCAAGATCAGTTTCAGTTAAGAGAAATTAAAAACAACATATTTTATGACGCTATAGGACGGTAATATATGGACACGTAATCAATTTTATAAAACATTGACAAAGGGGTTCTGGCTACAATGCTAATTGCAAAAGCTTTACTGTTTTACATGTGTTTTTTAATCCTGGGTCGTCTGATATGTTCTATATATTTCATTGAAGCCCACGCACAGCTTGTGTGATGATGCAAATTATTTGTCAGGAGGATTTGCATTTTACCGTTTTTTGTGTTTATTCACTTTCTCCTGTGCCGTTTGCTCGTTTGCATTTGCTAAGGCTGTGGAATAGGGTATCCATTTTATCATTTTACTTTGCGTCGTCCGTCTCCCCCCCCCCCCCTTATACCGCAGTGACCCCTACCTGCTGCTGGGCCAGCTGGACCTGGTAGAGGCTGCGCTGCATGTACTGCTGGTAGTGCTGCTCCTGGAGCTGCCGGATGAGGCCAGCTGCTGCTCGGTGGCTGCTGGGGTACCTGCTGCGCTGCGTACTGCTGGAACTGCACTGCCGTCTGGGCGTTCAGCGCCGCCGATGATCTGCCTGCCTGGTTGGTTCAACAAACAACGTCTCAGCCGTGTTACCGACTCAAAAAATGGAACAGCCCTTTTTGCGGGGTTGACCTCAAGCCCTTTGATTTTGTTCCTTTATGTTAACCGCCGTGACTGAATTACCATTTTACCTGGCCAGACTTGGAATAACTAATTAACATCCTTCACACACAGAAATACTATGGTCAGGTTCACCAAGGAGCAGGATTCATGTCCATCTTACACGGGGCTCCTGAAGCAGTCTGGCAGAACCAAGGGAGTGGAACAAGAGACCCTCCGCGCTGAACCTCAGAGAACGCACTACAGGCAGTTTTCCCTGCCACACAAATCAATAACGTATCGATCTGCCTTAAAAACACCTCAGACGTAGCCACAGTGTACATGCACACAACGCGTACTTCTGCTGCTCGATATGCGTAGCCTCTCCTCCTCTTTCCGGCCTGTCTCCTCTCCTCCTCCTCCCTCCCCTCAGCCTCTCCTCTCCTCACTCGCGCTGCCGGCCGGTCCCTCCTCCTGCCTCTGCCGCTCCCTCTCTCTCCTCTCCAGCCCTGAGTCGCTCCTCCTCCCTCTCTCCTGCAGGCCAGAACAGAGAGGTGGATACATGTTTCAATGCAGGGGGGGGGGAAATATCACAAGATTTCTCTGCACCCTGATGACTGTAAACTTTGCAATTATTCAGAGATTGTTGTTTTATGGTATGCTGCTTTATTCTGCCTCAAATATCCCATGTTGAAGAGAAGTAGCTCATAATTGTGAGGTATACTACTGGAAAGAAACATTAAAGGATAATGTATGCAACTCTTAATATAACTCATTTCAAAAGACACCAACTGTGTGCGTGTAGTCTCAGCTGAGTCACGACTGACTTCGACTCACTAGATCAGACTAGCAGTGTAGTACCGTTTTCTCTCCTGCTCCTCCTTTCTCGATCTTGTGCGAGGGTGACGTAGGGCACGCGAACAGGGTGCAGCACTTGTTGAGCAGCTGAACGAACCCCACCATGGCCTCCTCCTTCTCCATGCTGCCCAGAGGCGGCCCCACTCCCTCCTGGGAGCAGAGGGAGGGACAGGGAGGAGAAGGGAGGAAGAAGCGCAGATGAGTTGAGGAGATAATATTGTGTGGGCCAAAATATAAAAACCTTGTGGCATTAAATCTTCAAGGTAGAATGTTTACTTTTTAAAATGAGCATTCCAACATTGATTGTGAAAATGTATTTTAGGATTATATAAGACATGCGTCATCAATTTACAATTTATTATATTTTAAATGTTCTTCTCCCTATTCTTATAAAATTCCCCTTTAGGATGCATACGGTATTTATCGTACCTTGGCTGTCATGTTTATTTATTATTATAAAAAAAATACAATGTACAGCAAATAATAATGACTTTTGTGTGAGGGGAGTCCTCCACACGGGTCAGCAAGAGGAGAAATATAGAGGAAGGAGACAGAGAGAGCAGCAGAGGGCAACAGACAAAAGTGCTATGCTCAACACTCTTTTTCCTGTTTTACTGGAAAGCGGAATGGGAACGCATGCCAGAGGTTAAAAGACCACCCCCAACCCCCCCATCCCCCCCCACACACACACAATCCACACACACACAACACACACACACACACACACGCACAACACACACACACCACACACACACACACAACACAACACACAACACCACACACGGCTGGTGTTTACTCTGCGGTCGTTGCCCAGCACATCAAAGAAGCGCCACCTCGGGGAGGCGTCTGAGTTTGTAAGGGACCCAGTAACACCTGCTTGTGTAGAGCCCACAAAGTCGTAGCTTCTCCTCGTACGTGGGGTGGAAGGCCTTGCCATCTCTTTATCTGGGGACACAGGAAACAGCAACATCCTAACTGGTTGGCTTTTGTCTTTTCGGCCTGAATCTGTCAATTTCATCTGTACTCTAAATGTATTCCATATAGTCTGTCCAGCTATCAAGGCAAGGTAAAATTGAGGGTGTGCTTCTTATTCCCATATTGTAAAAAGTGTTAAAAATATGAATATAAAAGATTATTAGCATGAGTAGGGTTAATACTTATACTTATAGGGTTAATACTATACCAAGAATACATTTCTGGAAATCTGCTCTTTTTCCTCAAAAATCAAATACAAACACCTAGCAACTTTTCATTCCTACAAAATATAAGAAACACGATTAAATTTGAGTTGGAAATGAAGGTGAAAGGCCTCTCTTACACTTGCGTCAATGTGTGCCTAAGCCCAATATGGACACCAAGTACAATACGCGCTTTCTGTTGAAACAGGCGTGTCGTATCATGCCCAGAGACCGTGTTTGCACAGTAGTCATCCACTGGCCTTAGATTTCATAATAAATCAAACACTTTAAACTGTGGATTGACATTCTCAGGCGAAATCTAAATTGCAGAAGTGTTATCTTTCAAAACTGGTTGCTGTGGTAACTGGGCCTCTTATTTAATTTGAGACAGAACAAGACTTACAGCTCATTGACATTCCCAGCATGAGCGTATGTGGCAGTCTAGTCAATGTGCATTTTTTACAGCCATATGCTTGTGGAAGCAGTTTAATGTGGAAGATGGTATTAGTAATGTACTACAGGTCAGGAGATCAATTAGGCTCCAAAAATGTAGGATTCTGTGATTGGGTCCAGGCATAGACTTAATTGGTCTCACAAAATGAATCTTGTTACATTTTGGCGGTCACCCCTGACTGCATACATTCAGAGCTGCCAACAATGTAAACTATCATAAATAAGAGCAGAAGAGGGCATGATGATGACTAAAGAAAGGTGGTGTGTTGTGAGTGATCGAAAAAAAAAATGTGTGGTCCCAGATTACTCCATGAATGATTACGGTGGCTATTTTACTTCCTACATAAAGTAGTCACGTGATCACACTGACCCATGGCGGTAAAAGGTAATCCGGAAAAAGTGCGTATGTTTTATGACAAGGTTCAAAAACGGCTTAGCTACCACACATGCTAAACCAACATTTAAGTAATCACACTTTTTCGATGACCACGTTACGTGTGTTTTCCCTGAATTCGACTTTTGTTGTGGACATTTGCAAGCACTTCTTACTGTTCGCAGTGGGCTTGGTCTGTACTCGGCTAATAGTGCGGTTTTGCATGACAACGGCAGCTAAGCGGTGACAGCGCGTGATCTCCACCTCAGACCAGGCAGAGTAGTGTAGCAGGGCCCAGACTCATGCTTCTACCCTCGCTAACAACAAGCACAGCGGTAGCTACACAGCACCGTGGCATTTAAGAAATGTAACACGACCATTAAGCAACCAAATACCTTTAAAGTAATTCCAATGCCATTCCGTAAGCCTCCAGTAAAATCAAACCCCCATTTCTTCTCTATGGTATATATTTGTCCTGTGCGCCGTCTGTCTTCCCCATCCTCGGCTTCCGGGCAGAACCAGGCCAGGCTCCGCACCGTCGGGCCCCGTAGGAACGGAGATCCGATTCTCCCCGACCCTTCCCGGTTCACTTTCGAGTCGGGGCTAAGTGTAAGGCCGTCGATGGCAGACTTCGAGCCGCTAGAATTGCCATTGTTGAGGCTCGCCGCTCTGAACCTCTGTCGCCATCATGCAGAAATGTCAGCCTAAGCGGCCACGTACTTACTCTCTCCGTTATAATTCCAGCGGAAGTTTCCGGGGTATTTTTTTTTGGTCACAGAAGTAAATAAATGACGTATAACATGGCCGTATCGGGTTATAGGCGCAAATAACGTCATGGACGGCATTTAAAAAATATAAATAAACTTTTAAGACGTTAAGGAATAATATATATATATATAGGCTATATATATGCATAATAGCATGGTTTGGAAATTATGGGAAAATGCAATCGTTAAAAACCGCATCGCCAAGGAGGAGCACGGGAAATGTGTCGCAGAAACGGGGCATGGCACATATCGCGCAGACGAACAGCAGCGTCTCCCCTGGAGTGACGAATAAGAGAGGCTAGAAATCATATAATCTCTGGGCTAGAATATACACAAACGTCTCATAGGGGCTGATTGAGATTATATATTTACCCTTCTAAATCATTCGCCTGTTGGGTTTAATTATTCATGAAAATTTGTAACAGTAAACCACAAATTTATAACAAAATTAATGATATTTGAGAAACTGAAACCTTTTCCTGAATTATTCTGCTAAAAAAACAAAGCATCTAGTTAAATTTCACTGTCTTTTATATATATTCAGCCCGATTCATGATAATCAAAAGACACATGTTAGCATCATCTTTAAATTTCAGCAGAGTAGGCCATGTATCTGTGTGTCCTATTGGGCCTTGAAGCCCTTTGTATTTTTAGGTTTTACAAGGTGTTAATGTGCATGTGTTTGTCTAGAATGCATTGGCAGCGGCTCGGTGTGCTTTAACAGGGCCAATAATTGGCAGATACTTTCGCTGGTCCTGTGTTTGAATGATCAAATGTGCGGAAATCTATGTCCTTGGCGCAAATTCTGCCGACTTAACACGTGGGATTTAATACTAATTGAAATGAGATCAAATTACACATGTCGAACACACAAATTGACAACACTTGTAAAAAATTCTATAAAATGGAGGAATAGGAGCCTACTAGCCTAACTCATTAATATTATAGGCTATCCATCATGTAACTTCAACTGCTGCAGATCAATCTTTAAAGCGATGTAAGGCTTCCTATAGCCCACAAAGGAGAGCCACTGTCCTCATATTGCCAGTTTAAATAAAAAGGTGGTTTTCATTAATAGTTTGAACTAATAACTTTTGTGGGTTACGATTATTTTCCTAATTTTTGCTCGCCCAAGCTGCATTAATCGGGGTGCTCTGTTCTTGATCTCATCAACCTCTAAATCACAATAAGTGCCCCACTTCTCAGTCCTTTTGACATCTGAGGCTTTGTATATTCACAGAGATGGAGCTTTGTAGGCAAGAGGTGTAGGCATGTCCTCTCTCGATTTCCTTTCCCTGTTAAATGAGTGAAAATAAGGTTAGGGTGCCTACAATTCCAGTAGCACTTTAAGGTAACAAATAAGTTCATCTAAAAAGGACATCCTATAAACCATAGGCCTTCCCGCAATCCACACGGTAAATGCAATTTATTCCATAAATATATGTTTATTATATACACGTGCTTACACTATAAGTCATGCAATCAAATAATAAAATATATAGCCTTAAGTATTAATCAAAAATGCAGATAGGTAAGAGAAGTGCAATGTAAACAAGATTAGCGCACCATAGCTTAACCGCAAATCTAAAACAAAAATAGAAAGTCTTCAACACTTTTTTTAAGGTGGTTCAACCCGTTGGGGCAAATCGTAAATCTCCTCAGGGAAGTTAATTTCCCAGCTATTTGTTGCGTAGTAAACTAAATCCTTGCTCTTCCGCATCGTTTGGTGTTTACTCTGAGGGATAATTTACAGATATGGTCCTTCAGAAGACTCAGTGGTCTAGGCTAATGTAATTGGAAGTATATCAGTTTATACACTTTTGGCTTCTAAATATGTAGGGACTAATAAAGCAGCATGATTTTTAAAATCATATTCTCTGATACAGGGAGCCAATGTAAATATTTAGAACTGGTTTAATAGTGTTCAAATTTATGGGTCTTTTGTTAGAACTCCAACCGCAGCGTTCTGTAACAAGCTGTTGTGTGCCTTAGAGGTTCTAAAGACCTGTCGACGAGAACCATTGCAAGAATCAAGCTTCTATTGATAAAGGCATTGTAAATCTTGGAGAGTGGACAGCAGTGGAAAAAGAAGCCTAAATGGACCAATTTATGCAAAACAGAATAAACAAAATAAAATATGTCATTAACATCTCTCCTCAAATAATAAATTCCATATGATACTCTCCAATTTCCAATATTAGACCAATACACACTCGTACACTAAAATCATTGCCTCAAGCTCTATCTGTCCGTATTTGTCAATTCGAGTGATATCATTCAATTTATGTATCTCGATTCATTAACCACACCCATAAATGTCATCTCAACAACGACAAACGCATATTGTGTGTGAGAACGCCGAACGCTGGAAGTGGAAAGTGCAAATTCTTAAAGAGATGTACTCATTGAAGGCTACTCAGGTCTGTTGCGCTGCCGTCCGTTTCAGGAGAGTGGTCAATGTTTTTCAAAAGTGATGTGTATTGCGCATGCCATGTTCTCATTAGAACCTTTAACGAACTGTGAGTTGCACCATAGCCCGGGTCAGAGGTGGGTGTACAACGGTGGTGCAGCGGGACACTGGCCTTGCAGCCATGTCTGAGAGGTCGCTGTACGGGGGCTGCTTTCCTGCAAGCCGACTATGACGGGGTGCGGGGCCAGTTCCATTCAACGTAGCGTGCCTAAAGACAATTTTGTTATGATCAGCAAACACAAGGGGTGGATATAAGCCGCTGCAGTCGACCTTCCAGAACTGGACACTCGATCTGCAGACGACACTAGAGGAGTAGCCTACAAATGCTCTAACAGCTGCACGGAATAATTGCTAACCATAACGAGGAAATGAAAATCACTTCCAGATCGTACCACGAAAGGAAATTTGAGGGATGAACCAGCATCGGTGTGCAAAACAGGTTGGTGATCTCGTGCGTTACATTACGCATCAGGACTACCTCATGTCCGAATTCCGTCACATTAACTTCAGTGTATAGCAGAGCAAATATACATCGGACAAAGACATACCTCACCATCTATAATCTTGTTTATAGGTACGTTATGCAACTCTTTGGTACCAAATGTGTACTAAATTATTATGTGTTGTAGCTGTTCCTAAGTTCCAGACTTCAGTTCAATACTTCGAACTCTACTGTCCGCCAAGGGCGACAGCATGGACTGTTCTATACCGACCCACTCATACATGGGTAGAAAGAGAATCCACTTTCCTAAAGCACCGTCAGCCAAATCAAGTTAGTGCCTAGGATATTCACGGTAGTATTCTGACACATAAGCTTTAATCCTGATACTCTACTACGGGGAGAGCCTTGAGGCTCTGGAGCCTGGTCTGCCGGCAGTTCCATGAATTTTCAGCGATACACTTTTCAATTGATGTGAGTATTATGCGAGCTATTCAGCAGCTGAGGATTATGGTATTAACCATTCCTTAGGGGGTCAACTTTCGTCAGATGGTTGGTGAAAACGCGCATATAAGTGGTTTATAATCTTCTACTATGTTGGTTATTATGAAGTGTAACTGCTATGGCCAATGTGTAACTGTGTTTTACTCACCTATAGTTCCAATAAGTACATTTTAATTGATTACATACGAGCTTCGGACTAAAATTTGAAATTTCTTACGATTGTAAGGCATCTTGGTTCCAGAACAGTTCTACAGACGCGGGGCCTAAGTCACGGCTCGCCGGTAGGTCTGTTTCTATAACGGATCCCCGGCCATGCGAAATCAACGTGTGGTCGCACGAGACCACAGCTCTGCCCTCCATCAGCTGGCTATAATCGCTTCGCAACTCCAAAACAGAATGGCTGCAGACATGATAGGTT